>JZKD02S2369673.1:121944-140490 GCA_000966675.3 Picea glauca
AATGAATGTATAATGATGTTTATTTATACCATTTATGTCACTTCCTTTTAACAATAGGGCCGACCTGACACTTTCTTATTTTGTAATTCTTTTCTTTAATTATCTTCAGGGCCTAAATGTACAATTCACTTTGTCATCTTCAAAAATTCATTTATCCTCAACCATGAGGATCCACGTGACGTGCCACATACCAACGGAAACAACATGATGTATACTATCCATCCATTGGTGTTGTATCTTCATGTGCATTTTCCTTCATGTCCAAATAACTTCATCAATCTTGTGGTCCAAAACCCATGACTAGGGTTGACATCAATGACAACAACCAATCTTCCAACACCATTAACATGGTTCTGGCCATTTCTTGTACTGTTCTGTTCTTCCTTTAGACAACTCCATTTTGTTGAGGTGTCCTAGATACTGATAATTGCCTCTTTATCCCATGCTCGCTGCAAAATTCCATGGATTCCTTTGATGTAAATTATCCTCCATTGTCTGATCTCAAGCACTTGATTTTCAACTCTGTATTAGTTTCAACCATCTCTTTGTATGTCTTGAAGTTTTTGAATGACTTTGACTTATTATTTAGAAAGAAAATTGTAGTCATTCTTTTTTATTCATCTACCAGCAACATGAAATATTGTTCACCTTTCAATACATTCATTCATGTTGGTTCAACTAGATCAATATGTACAATCTATAGTGGTTTTGTTGTAGAATACTCCTTTGACTTGAACTTTGTCTTGGTATGTTTTCCCTATAGACAATGCTTGCATAGAATGTTTTTTGGCTTCGAGATCTCGGGAATTTCTCTTACTGCTTCCTTTTTGCTAACTTTGACAATATTATCAAAATTTATCCGATCCATTCTTTTGTGCCAGAGCCATCTTTCATCGTCCTTTACTGAGAATCATCTTTCTTTTCCTATTTCATTTAGAACATATATGTTTCTTGGAGTTCTTACAGATGTAGCCACCAACTTGCATGATTCTTCCTTCCTTATCTCAAACTTCATTGAGTAAAAAAAAAGTTTGTGTCCTTGATCACACATTTGACTTACACTTAGCAGATTTTGTTTCATGCCTTCGACCAATAAGACATTTTCTACTGTAGCATCCTTACTTCCGATATTGACTGTGTCATTTCCAATAATTCTTGTTGAGTTGTCATTCCCAAATGAAACTGATCCATCTCTTTCCTTGTTCAATGTTAGAAATCTATCTTTATCACATGTCATATGTTTTGAGCATTCATTGTCAACACACCATTCACATTTCTTGTGTTGATCTTGTTGAGAAAGATTGCATTCTTCAGTGTTGAATTGATCCTTCTTTCTTATCCATATCCTTTGTGGTTCCTTATTATGACAGTTGATATTCTACTTTGGTTCCCTTGGAGGAACAATAAGTCTGCAATCTTTAGCCATATGTCCAAATTTGTTACACTTGTAGCATTCTACCACATCACTCAATGATCCAAATCTGTTGTAGCTTCTATTATATGATTCATGAGATATTTTTGGATAATTGTTTCTTGTATAGCCCTCATCGTTGCTTCTTTTCTTGGTATTGGATCTAAAATTCACAACTTTGTGCCCAAAATTATAACATGAATAACATGAACCAAGAAAAATAGTTTGATACCTGGGAGTGGAATATCTTCTGAATGGTGCTTCTCTTCTAAATCCTTATTCTTCTTGAGGTATTTCTATAGCTGGTTGTTGCTGATATCAACTTCTGAAACTTCTAGGTGGTGCAGTTTCTATGTAATCTTCCTCTTGAGTCTTCCCGACTTCTTCTTTCTTAGAGGGACCTCTGACGACTTTTGCATAACTTCTTGATTCTTCTTCTTGATCTATCGTTTTAGAGCTTGAAAATTTCTCCGTCTATGTTTGATTGTATCCTAATCCAGATTTGTCATAGTAAGGTATTGACTTTTAATGATATTATCCAATATCCTGGTGTTGTTTTGCTGCATGTCCTTCTTCTGATGATCTTTTCTTAGAGCGACTATCTCAACTTCCAATCCTTCAATGGTCCTTTCTCTTTCTTCTAACTACCCTCTGAGTGCTTCTTTAATTTTCTTGTCTTCTTCTACCTGGAGTTTTAGCTTCTTGATTGTATGCTTGACTTCTTTTGAGTTCTAAGATTCTTCTTTCTTCATTAGTTCTGCCTGTAGTGACTTGTTTTTCTTCTTTTCCTTCTTTAGAGTTTCTATGGCACATATCAATTCTTCCTTGTAATCGACTTCTGCCTCTTCACATCCTTATTCATAGCATTCTTCATCAAAGTCTTATATTTCCATGAATAGTACCCTTTGTGTATCATTGTCACTAACTTCATCTTCGTCTAATGAGGAACTATCTTCCTTGGTGTAGAGAATTTTCTTGAAAAAATTATATTTATTTCTTCTACCCTTTTGGATTTGATTTTTCTTCTTAGAGTCATCTTCTTCATTAACTTTCTTTCTCTTATAGGGACATTTATTAGAAAAATGACCAACACCATCACAATTAAAACATTTCAGTGGAATCATACCTTTGTATTTTTTGGTTCCTCTTTTCATTCTTTTGATGAAGTTAACAACCTCTTCATCTTCCTCCGAGTCATCGTTGCAGCTACAATACGACTTTGGATTTTATTTATCTTTCTTCTTCATCTTCTTGGATGCCTTGAATGATTCTTCCTTCCTGACTGGATTGTCTTTCTCTGTCCTCATCTCATAAGCTATGAGTATCCCATGAAACTCATCCATGGTCATTGTAGCTAGGTCCACTCTTTCTTCTAGAGCTGAATTTTTTGTATCAAATCTCACTGGTAGAGATCTTAATGCCTTTTTAACAACGACCTATTCCTTTATCTCTTATCCCAAACCTTTGATACTGTTTACTATTTCATCAACTCGTAGAAAGTAGGATGCTATGTTTTCATCTTCATTCCTCTTCAATTGTTCGAACTTGGCTCTAAAAAACTGAAGTTTATCTTCCTTTACTTTCTGATCTCCTTCATAGATAGTCTTCAGTTTGTCCCACATTTCTTTTGTGGAATCACAATGCATAATATTGGTATTTATTGATAGATTCAAACCATTCTTGATATAATTTCTAGCCCTTGAATCATTTTCTTCAAGTTTCTTTCCATATCTATCCATCGAGGAGTGGCTGGTGCTTTGTATCCATCTACTACTGATTGTCAAACATTGAATCCTTGTTCTTGTATATATGTATTCATTATTTTGCTCCAAAATGCATAGCTCTCACTATCAAACTGTGGTACCCCAATATAAGTGTAATCCATGATTTCCTTCCAATGGTTAGAATACTTCTTGAAGGACCTTCTCTGATACCAATTGTGGGATTACTAAGAGGGAAGGTGAATCAGTAATGAAAATTTTTAGTACTTTTAACCACAATATATTCTTCAACGTTATTCAACAGTTTATCATTAGAATTCAATATATCATCAACAGTATAATCATAAACAAAATCACATCACAATAGATACACAGTACACCAAAATTTACGTGGAAACCCAAATGGGAGAAAACCATAGAATTATTTTCTTATATATCAAAAGAATACATTCATTGGAAGAACCAACTTCCCAATTCTCCAGTTGCAACTGGAAGGAGGCTACAACCCCCTATTTATAGGCTCCAACATGAAGGAAGCTACAACTCCATGAATTATCTGGCTCCAACCATAAGGAGGCTACAACCCCCTAAGTTCTCCAACTCCAACCAGAATGTGGCTACAACCACATATCCTTTCCATATCTCGTTGCGTTGAAATATAAGTGTAGACCAACTATCACTATAAAAAAATCTACCATTGTCACTACCATTGTGTCTCTGCCACTGTCTCTGTCACTCTATCACTGTCACTGTCTCATCAACCTGTATATGCTCATCAATCAACTAACACTTGTACCATACCATGCACCAACTATATACCAATATACATACTATCTCATGCATCAATAATGAACCAAAGATACATCAATAAGGAATAGTCAATCATGAACTAGAGCATCAACCATGTGTAACCTGTACCATATACCATACCATCAACCATATGCATATCTGTATCATATCATCAATGAAGTATCTCAAAGAACCAATGCATGTACCTCATGCATATGCCACCATACAACATGAATATGACTCAACCATGTACAATCAACTCAAATATATGAACCATAAGAACCATGCCATATATTGAACTAGATATAAGAGTGCTCATTACTCAGCCAAGAAACCAAGATATACCATATCCAAATACCAAACCAACCATACCAAGTATGCCTAAAGCGTACACCATATCATGAAAAAAGGTAACCATCAAAACAAGTATACAACCATACCAATACCATTGTAGCTGACCTGAAACTCTAAGATGATGGAATGTAACCTTCCTTCAGACTTCAGGGACCTGATACCAACATTTACTCAACCATTCATGAGCCTTTTTACAGGTACATGTCTTTCTCTTCTATTTCCCACGTATATACGCACTTTTCTCCACTGTGTCCTGTACGATTCCTTTCCAACTTGAAACAAGTGTATACCTCAGAAACTGGGGTTTGATGCAACTCTGAAACTTTCTCCTTCGACCTTCCTTTGTTACCTCAAAAAATGACATTGCAACCTTAGCAAAAATATGACTAGATCACAAGAAAGATAAGCAATGAATAAGTGTATGAGTGTACTTGTGAATGACTCCTTGAGGTGTTTATATACTTATTTTAGGTAACTCCTCTCCTTAATTTAGGGATTCTAGGGTTTTCTTGTTACAACAAATTCATTGTTTTATTAAAGACTTGTAACCATCTAACGACTTCTTGACCACTTCTTCGGGGATTACAACTTCACAAGGTCATATCTCCCTAACCATGAGGAACTACGCGATGTTCCACATATGATCAGAAACGACATGAAAAATACTATCCATATATGAGGGTGTTATAGTCCAAAAATTCCTTACCTATGCATACAATACATTTGCCTTTCCACTTACATAATTTTCCAAAATACTGTTTAGGCTTCTTCTTAAAAAACCATTTTTTATAAAATGTATGCGCCCTACTGAATTGATAGCCTGCGTACACACACATGATGCATATTAGTTATCCCACGTACATACATGAGATGCATACTAGTTAGCCCGTGTTTACCTCCAAAAATTGCAAGGAATTCGACAGAGTTTACAGGCTATCGAGGGTTTCCTAACCATTTTACCCCTTGTATCCCGTTCCCAAACCGTATAAGCATCTTTTTATCATATAAAAAGAGGTCTTGGTGTGTCATTTGACAAGACAAGCAAGAGAATAAGAAAACTCTGCCAAAATCCATTCCCCTTCTTAGCCCAAGTTTTGCATCCTATTTTGAGATTTGGCCTCAACATTCTCCTCCAACCCTTTCTCCTTATACAACCATTTTTCCTTTCCCAAGTGATAAGTTGGTTGTGAGAAGCAAGCATGGGATTGATGCCTTAGGATCCATAATAGAGGAGCCCGGACCTGGTTTGTGGAGCGATTTCCAACAAAGGTTGTAATCATTTTTGTCTTGAAACTTAATAAAAGAGTTCATTCTTGTCCCAAAACATTATGTCTTTATGATTTTATTGATTTATGCATCTATGTCTATATATGAACATTGAAAGTGATAAGTAGAGATTGTATGTGTTGTAGCATTGTTTTCCTAAGCTTTTTACAGGTCAACTTTGGGAGGAGACGTGCAATCTAAGAATCTGCAAAGGAGAAAGAGGTTTACACTGGTTGCAAGGACTAAAGGTGCACCCATTGACCTTATTTCCTCTCTCTTGTCATTTCGTTTATATAGTTTTTGGATAGTTTAAGGGTAGAAAAGTCTTTTAAGGGAAGTCATCGCTCTGCTTGTACCTAGACCCATTATAGGGGGATTTTCCCCATAGAAGAATTGGCGACTCCACTAGGGACACTCTCTAGGGTCTTAGTGGGAGATTTTTGTTTGAATTCGGTTTTTTCAGTTTCTTCTTGATTTTTCCATGTTTACTGAGTCAATTTAGGGTCTCTAGCCACTTTCGAGGTGCCTACTACCCTTCCCTGCCTAGTCAATTATCCAAGCCTTTTTTTCTTTTTGAAAATTTTCACAAGTGTACGTGCCCTATCCTCTGTTTAGCCCGTGTACATACGCAGTCTGCATAGTATACAACCCGTGTACATACACATGATGCTTGTGAACAATCCATGTCTCTATGTTTTGGAAGTTTTTTTTTTTAAAAAGACTTTCTCTTTCCTGACAAGAATCTTTGTGCTTCTCAGGCCTTCTTTAACTCTTCAGGGTCTCTGTTAGTGGTCTTTGGTTGGGTCAAAGTTTCATTTTAACTTCCTCTTTGTTAAGAACCCATGTTATTTCTTCATCTTCTTTTGTTTTCTTTAGAGGTTTAGAGTCGACCTAAAAGCATTAGATCCTCCTGTAGATTCTAGTGAATATTTGCATTTTGGCAGTGGTTTAGGGTCTGTATGAGTCTTAGGTTTTATTTTTTCTTTATTCGATTTATGCTTTGAAAAACAAAAATGATCTTTTACTTCTATTTTTCCTTTTTAAGCATTTCAAAAAAATAAAAAAAATATTGCATTTAGTTATGCATTTAGTTTGGTAATTGTAGCATAGGTTGTATTTTTACAAAGGAAAATAGTTCTTTTTCAAAGTTCCTTTTTCGCTACTTCCCTGGAAGTTTAGTAGTTTGCATCGTAAAATGAAAATCTCATTCTAGGAAACTCTTTGCATCATAGGATCTTGGAATACTATTTTGAGAAGTTTGCATTTACAAATATTTGAAATCCTTTTCATTCAATTTGAAGAATCTAGTTTTCTTTTTCACAAATGCTCTAAAGTGTTTCTTCTCTTTTGTCTCTTCCAAACATCATAAGTTTCATGTACATACCCTTTTGAGTAATTCAAGCCAATAAAAATCAACGCTTAATACTTAAAATCAATTAGAATTTTTTTTGGTAGGGTTCACCGACTAGTCTAGGCTCTAGGGCCTTGAATTAGGTGTGGAGAGGAAACTCTTCAAGGCCGTCTACAAAAACATAGGATTCTGTTATAGGGAGTGTCAGAGTCCAGTATCCTAAGTGATCTGAAAATGATCTTTTAAAGACTTGGTTAAGTATTTTTCATGAGTTGATTTACCATTTAGAAATTGAAGAGAAGAAGAATATTTAATGAAAGAATGTTGCAGCCATCATAAAGAATTCAGAACAAAAAATGAACATTAAGAACAACAAACCATAATGCCAAACATTGTTAATGGTTTTCGACAAAGTTGCCTACGTCTCCGGGCCTTTGTCTTAGTGGGGGAGGCTTTCTTATTAATCTTCAATGCTTAAAAAATACATCAGAAGTAAATAAAATGGATTACAAATTGGTTTGGCTATGTTCTACTCGACCTTAGGAATCCAACACAACTGATGACACTTAAAAAGGATGAGGGTAGCTCCCAGAAATGGCCTCCAAAGTTCGCTTCCTCAATGGCTTCCCTGCATTAAAATGGCTTAATCTTCACAACGTGGAATAATTATGCTAATATGAAATTCCTCTCATGGAAAAAAAGATTTGGTTTATAAATATTATCAGTTGGGGGTCACATCCCAACTTCCTCCCAAGATTTGGCCTCAAATTGGGTTCCGGATCCTCTATTTTTGGGCTAGAATCCATTAAAATCAGCATAAAATCATTAAAAAAATCCATTTCCAAAGTAAAAAACCCACATTGGAAAAAATATGTGTGCCATCCCCTTTTCTCCAGGCCCTTGGTCATATGGATGTCCATGTGGCCATGCGCTAAGCACCTAAATCCTAGTCCTCTGCCCCTAGTCGTTTGCGAGTGCCATGTGGCCAGGAGCTGGCACCCAACCCCCGGTTCTCAGCCCTGGTCATGTAGAAAGGTTCTCTGGTCGATGTCTTGGTCAGCAGGCTAGCCCCCCACCCACCGAGGCTTATCCCCAAATCCTTGCCAAATCAACTTTAAAAGATATATGTGCCACTTGGTTTAACAAGGAACACATCAACTTGGTCGGTTAGTGCATTGAGGTTAGTCCGTTGGCTATTCCAGAGGTCAGGGGTTTGAATCTTCTGGAGTGAAAAAAATATTTTTGACCCAACTAACATTGTTCTTATCTGGGGTGCCATGTGGTGCCCTTTGATTGGGACATGTGTCAACTTTGAATTGGCCCCGTACACATAGTTAACACATAGTAACCATGTCCAGTCAACCTACACAGTTAGTCGCCTGCCACATGTCCTTCCATACTTCCACATGTATGCCACGCGTCAACCTGTCAGTGGGCCATGTCATCATACAAACGTCCACATCAATGTCTGTATGGTCCACATATTGAATCCGTACCGTTCCAACTCAGCCCTGAAAATGAAAAAAATGACTGACACATGTCATGCTTTGGTGTTTCCATGTCAGCACACTGATGTCATATTCCATGTCATGATGACATACTACTGATGTTAGTAGTACGGACTGTTGACTATTGACTTTGACTTTTTTTGCACATTTGGAAAAAATTTCAGATCGCGATAACTTCGTCATACATTGTCCATTTTGAAAAAAGAATATACTGCTAGAATCAACATGACGAGCCCTACACGATGGTGCTGGTTTCATCTGATTTCGAGAACTTTTAAATTTTGGCCTTTTTGGATCCATTTGGATCACACCTCCCCACTAAGACCTTTTGGTCCTCCAAAAGGATATTACCCAGACATCAAGTGTGGGATAGGCCTCCCCACTTGTCCTTCGTCTTTAAACTCTGTCTTGTGCACCTGTCGCATCATAATCAATTGCATAATAACCATGACAGATGAAATCATATTGTTAGCCATTTTAACTCGTTGACATGTTACTGAATCCACTACCATCAATGTAGAAAACATTATCAACGATAATATCAGAAATATGACTGAAAATGAACCAATATGTTTGACGGGATTACACAACATTAACTTATCTTGAAGCAAAGTATGATTGAACTCCCATCCTACAACCATCTCATGTTAATGCTTAAGATCAACTTCTTTACTTGACACAATTATAGGTATGTTTCTTTCATTTGCTACCTTCTTTAATTGTTCCATTGTTAGAAGAGATTGATTTGCTTTAATATGATGAGCATGTACAACATATTAAGTTCCTTTCTTAAATAAGTGATATTGATTTTGTTCCCTATAGAATACTTTTTTGTGATCATATAAATAAGGGCTAACTAAGACCATTCCACATGTTTCTAGCGACACCACATCACATATTACTTCATCCACATACTTAGATGTAATTTCAAACTTTATGATACATTGGTTTGTTATGGGAAATTTGTGATATTTTCTTATCCAATTTAGTGAATAGGTGTTAACACATGAATTTGCAACCTATTTCATATAAATCAAGCATAATTGACATTTACCCTCAGGATAATTATGGTATAAATCATGTGGCATTCTACCCATGATTTCCACTGGAAAAATGAAATGTTTGGGGTCTGAAAAGATCCAACATCCTCCACTTCCTCCCATGTGACCGTCACTCACTCGTTGTGCCATGCAAGTTTGCACCAATCATTTCACTCTGCATCACCCTTGCACATACACTATTGGTCTGCCACCTGCAACGCCCATATTGGTCACAAAATAATATCTGTGTGGCCTCGAGACATCAAGATTGACTCGCAAGAGGTCGTGGAAACCGCCTAGAGCATTCATGAGTGTCAAGTTTCTTCCTGATCCCGATGAAAGTAGTTATTGAAAAGGGGGCGGGAGTTGATACCTCGTCTCACCCCATAAATGTAAAACCTTCAAAGAGTGGTCATGAAGGCAGACTGTCAATCCAAAGCTTCCTTATTGACAAATTTTCTTGTAAAACACATAACTATGCCTAGCTTGCATCTAACATGAGGATGCCCGCATAGGATGACATAATAGGCATCGAATGGAAACTTTGAATGTAGGGGTCCGATCACATTCCTGGTGGTTGCAACATTTTTAGTATATATAGGAAGTTTTGATATTTTGTAAGGGTCGATGGTTGAGCTAGGATCCCTTATTGTAATATTTTGATGAAGAACACTGGTTCTCTGGTTATGTAACTTGATTTGAGACTTCTTGATTAATCTAAGTCATATTTCTTCTTCCATCTTATTTTCCTCTGATACTGAGACAGTTCATGATTGACTGATTCACATGGATTGCTGTAACTATATTATGATGAAAGTTTGATTATAGTGTTGTTATAATGTCTTTTAGTTTCCTTGAAAATTTGAATGCAAGAGGATCTTGAGTTTGAGTTTTTTCTTCCTTAGGTTGTTGGAAGACCTAATGTCCATAGAAGACCTCTACACTTTCTCACCAAAGTATTCCTCCTATTCACCTTTACTCCAATTTACTAACTGAAGTTGATACAAGACCTCAATTGCTTGTGCATGCCAACGCAGATTTTCTGAGTTAGAACATTATTATATCGAGTCTTATCCATTTGACCCCCTTAAAACTCATTTACATTTACTGTATAAATTGATGGGTACTGGGATTATCCTCATTACAGTCTGAGGGTGATTCCTAGTGATAACAAAAATGGTGTTGTTGCCGAGGAAAGATTTGAGCAGATCAAAGAGCTCCCTGGGAAGAATGACATAGATCCAACTCTTGATGGTAGACAAGAGAGGGATACAAAAATTGACTATAATCATCTACCTGGTGACTCCACATCAGAGACTCCACTGGGGAGGATCCTATTGATAGAAAGATGAAGGGAATGACTAGGTATCATCTTATGAGATTTCTTGATGAACTTATGATGTCTTTATCATCTCATTTTTGTTTTTCCCTTCACATTTAAAGAGGATCATATTTTTATTTGTTTATTCGGTTGATCACTAGCCTTCCTTTATATATCCATCCTTGGAAGAAGCGGACCTGCTTTCTACCTGTGTTGCAGATGTTGATATTATATCCTCAGCTCAACCTACTCATAAATATGATCTTCATATTGAAACCCCTCCTGAACTCAATCACCCTTGCACCCCTGGGGAGGTTGAAACTGATCCACAGCCTCCTCAAATCTCATCACATACTTTTGTTATTGTTGAGCCTTGCCATCAATGTGTTAAGACTCATATTCAACCCACTAGTTTTCAAACTAGAATTAGAGACAAGTTGTTCAAACCTTTAAATCTTCCATATCATATTCATTCTTATTCTCTTGATTTAGTTAAGTACTTTCCTCATTTTTCTGGAGGGGATCATGTTATATCTAAGAGACATGCGGAGGCTTTCGAGAATTTTATTGATTAGTTTGAGATAGTTCATGAGGATGTTACCATGAGGTTGTTTTCCAAATCCTTGTTAGGAGATGTTGTTGTATGGTTTAAGGGTTTGGGAGATGACTCCATTGGTTCTTGGGTTGAGCTATACAATGATTTTTTAAAGTGGTGGGGTGAGAAAAAGTCCCTTGATCAGTACGGGGATGATTTTAATGCATTGAGGAGAGGATAAGAGGAAGCATTTGTTGTGTTCAACAAGAGGTTTTAGAGTGTTTATCATAGTATGCCTGTAGATATCAGACCCACAAAGATTGCTGCCATGGTGTACTATGTCATGGCCCAGCATTAAGAGCTTGTCCTTCTCCTGAGAGAAAGGAGATATACATATTTATCACAATTATTCATGGATGTTGAGGAAGTAGAGGAGAACCTCCGAGCTTGTGGTAGGATTCAAATTCAGTATCATCTCAACTCTGAACATAAGGAAGTTTTTACCTATTGTCCCCATGAAGAAAAGACTATGGATAAATTTGTCTTTGACTCATATATCCATGAGTAGCCCTGTGTTGATGAAAATCATGTGTATAAACAACTAGAAGCAACAGTTACTACCGTTCCTGAAATGGATATTTTTAATAGTTATATTATTGATGAAATTATTGTTTTAAAGGTTGATCATAGACATGAAAGGAAACCCATTTTTATGGATATTCTAGTGATGATGAGAAACAATATTATCTTATATTTGATCACTATGAAGACAATAAGGATGATGCAAAAGTTGTCCTTGTCACAGTAGACACAACCCGAGAGTTTGACCAGGAGAATCCCTTAGTTGAGGCACGTGAAGAGATCGTTTATACACAACCATAAGTAAATCAATAGTCATCAGTGGATCAACAACCTCCTATGTCCAACCTTCTTCCACTTGTACCTACAGTTCACAACAAGCAACCTTTTGACCCAGAGATTCCTGTGGTTGTCATTCAATCAAGTGTGCCTGTAGAGGACATCAAGCTAGCTGTGAGAATCTTTGAAATAGTGAAGGTAACCTTTCATAATTTAATCATGCGTTGCATTTAGTTTCATGACCCTATCGATGAGTACATAAAGTTACACTTTTCAAATGCTTTGGAGCATGCAAGCTTGATATTTTTATCAGCATTTGAAGGTAATATGGGTGATCATAAGAATGAAATTAGTCAACTATCATGCTTTCCTTGTCTTTTGTGGATCATTTGCAGTGAAGCAAAGGATTTAGGTATCAAACAGTTTGAATGGCTATGGTGGAAGTTTTCTTTCACCTAGCATTTTGTAAAAGTTAGTTATCTTAGGTTTTGTACATAAATAAGCTCCCTCGGGAGCAGGTGTGTTTGCTTTCATTTTTAGAATAGTGTACTTGTCGACCTATTTTATTAAGTGTGATGTTTCAGAGCTTGAATTCATAGCCCAACAACTAAGTCACTAAAGCTACAAAATGAGTTCTTAGAGCCTCATAGGGAGGTATCTATCCCCCATGGAGACTATATGTTAACACATGAATTTGCAACCTATTTCATAGGAATCAAGCATAATTGAGGTTTACCCTCAGGAGAATTATGGTATAAATCATGTGGCATTCTTCCCACGATTTCCACAGGAAAAATGAAATGTTTGGGGTCTAAAAAGCTCCAGCATCCTCCACTTCCTCCCACATGACCATCTCTCACTTGTCGTGCCGTGCAAGTTTGCGCCAAGAATTACTCTCCAAGTCACTCCTGCGCATACGCTATTGGCCTGCCACCTGCAATGCTCGTATTGGTCACAAAAGAAGATCTGCATGGCCTCGAGACGTCGAGATTGAATTACAGGAGGTCGTGGACACCACCTATAGAATTCATGGGTGTCAGGCCTCTTCCTGATCCCGATGAAAGTAGTTATTGAAAATGGGGCGACAGTTGAGACCTCATCTCACCCCATAAATGGGAAACCTGTAGAGAGCGACCATGAAGGAAGTCTGTCAATCCGAAGCTTCTTTATTGACATATTTTCCTGTAAAACACATAACTGTGCATGGCTCACATCTGATAGGAGGAGGCCTGCACAGGCTGACATAATAGGCACCAACTGGAAACTTTGAATGTAGGATTATGATCACATTCCTGGTGGTTGCAACATTTTTAGTATATATAGGCAGTTTTGATATTTTGTAAGGGTCGACGATTGAGCTAGGCTCCCTTATTGTAATATTTTGATGAAGAACATTGGTTCTCTGGTTATGTAACTTGATTTGAGACTTCTTGATTAATCTAAGTCATCTTTATTCTTCAATCTTATTTTCCTCTGATACTGAGAGAGTTCATTATTGACTAATTCACATGGATTGTTGTAAATATATTATGATGAATGTTTGATTATAGTGTTGTTATAATGTCTTTCAGTTTCCTTGAAAATTTGAATTCAAGAGGATGTTATGTTTGAGTTTTTTCCTCCTTAGGCTGCTGGAAGACCTGATGTCCATAGCATACCTCTACACTTTCTCACCAAAGTCTTCCTCCTATTCACTTTTACTACAACTTACTAACTAAAGTTGATACAAGACCTCAATTGCTTGTGCATGCTATCCCGAATTTTCTAAGTTAGAACGTTATTATCTCGAGTCTTATCCATTTGACCCCCTTAAAACTCATTTACATTTACTGTATAAACTGATGGGTACTAGTCTTATCCTCATTATAGTATGAGGGTGATTCCTAGTGCTAACAATAGGGTTTGTGATGCATCTTATTTTTTAATCCCAATTTCTTAACCACTTCTTCTGAAATTAAGGTATATTGAGATCCACTATCTATCAATGTGTTGATCTTGGTATGTTTCATAATGGCCCTTATATGAAACAATTTAATTCTTGCATCAAAACCATCACCAATTTTACCTGTCAAACCAACTGCTGTAATCTTAGACTCATCACCTGAATCTGACCCCAAGTCCATTGGCCATGTTGTTGTTGCAACTTTTTGCCTCCCTTTCCTCTATTTGAACCACTTGAATTTCTTCTCTGGGTGCAATTGCTAGCAATGTTCATCATCATGCCCTTATTTCTTGCAATGCTTGCAAGAGATATTCTCTTCCTTCACTGTCGCTGAGTTTTCTTTCTTCCCATTCCCTTTGCCTTTGCCTTCTTTCTTTGAAGATGATTTCCTTGATACACTAACTCCATTTTTTCCTCTTTCAATATATGTTGCTTGAACAAAAACCTCATCAAGATTATTAGGTCCAAACATAAATACAGTATTATGAATATAAGAAGGCAAACCTCCTATATACTTCATAAGAGTTTTTTGTGTTGTCAATGGAACATCTAACATCAAATCCATCTTACGAAATTCATCTGTATATTCCTGCACCGATTGTCCTTTTCTTAACTTAAGAGTTTTCCATTCAATTAAATTATTTTCCTTATATCCCAATGGATATAACTATTTTCTAAGTGCGGAAATAAAATCATGCCATGATGGAATACATTACAAACTTGTTGAGTTCCAATGTTGCATCTTACTTTGCCACCATATGAGAGATGTGCCTTCAAGACAAAACGATGCCAATCTGATTTTGGTTGCCTCATCTTTGATTTGTTGCACATTACAATATGCCTCCATATGTCTAACCCAGTTATCAAGTTTCTCATCATTAACTTCACCATCATACATAGGAAAAACAAATTTTACATCAAGTTTAAGTAAAGGTATATTAGGCTTATGTTTATGAGAATGTTTTCTTGCTGAAGTAGAATTTGAACTTGTACTTGAAGAAGAAGAAGAAGACATAGATGAAGGAGGTGAAGGAGGATATTTTGGAGGGTCCTCTCCTTCTTCACATTTGGCTTTATTTGAAGATTCCCCTTGAACCGGTCTCTTCCGTTCCAAGTAATCATCACACAACACTTTTACCATCTCCGACATGGAAAATAGAGTTCTTTGAAAGTCTCTTTCATTTTGAGAAAGTCCTTCTTCCGATGCCATCTTCTCACTTTGCCATATCTGTTACACATTATTTTCATCATCCCTATGACAGTTAATGATGTAAACCTATCTGTTGCCTTCAGAGGGGTCAATGACCCGAGTTCCTAAAGAAAGAAGGGAGAAGAACTTTTCCTGAGAAAAGAAGTTGCATTTTCCTTTGTAAAAACCCTGTAAAAAAGGAAGTTCGCAGGTTGCTATATAGGCAGGGTGCGAGAATGCCTGATTCTCGCAGGTTGTGCCATAGCTAGGTTGCAAGAGGTTCGCAGGTTGCTCTATAGGAAGGGTGCGAGAATGCTTACACGTGGGAAAAATGAACGTTTTATCGAATCTTCTAGAAGGAGAAACTTCCATGGTGAGGTGGCATCCAAATGGTGTGGATCTTACTCGCTTTCATGATTTAGTGGGATCATCCTAACCTCCTCACCTTATCCTCTTAAACTTATAAAAGGAGAGGAGCTCTCATGGAGAAAGTTAGCTTTTGGAGCTTGGAGCTTTTGGGATTGGCTAAGTGGATTTGGCTTGAAATTATTAGCTTGGTTAGAGTGGTTTTGAGTTTTGCCTTTGTCAAGATAGATTGTGAATACTATCATATCTGTTCTCTCAGAATTCTTGGAGTGAAAGTGTGTGGGGAACGAAGGAAAATTGGAAGGGACCTTACGACATCAAGGCCATGGTTGTAATCTCTCTTTCACATTTAATATGATACAGTAATATGATTCTTTCCTATAAAGCTTGTTGTGTTTTATTGTATGATTCCTTGATCACATACATAGGTTTATATTGAGTTTTTGTTATTTCTATCACTTTGGTTGGTTGCGTCTTTTTGCAGGTTCATCATTGTATGAGCGTTGGAATGGAGCTAGGATGGAGATGGCGAGAGGAAGTGACATTTAAATCGTATGTCATCCATCCCTCTTTAGTTAGTAAATTCAATATCTAAAAATTAAGGAAAGCGTCATGTTCCGGTGTATTTTGTTCTAGATCTAGGTGGATCTAGGGATATCAATTAGTGTCCACACCTACTGATTAGTCCGATAACAAAATTGGCAACCATAATGGGGAACATATTATTTCCTAGTTAGTCTAGTTTCCCTTGCTTTGATTGCTTGTTTTTTGATCATTGAGTTTGTGGGAGATCCATCTAGAATCTCTAGATCTGAAAGTTCACTCAAATTTAGTCCTTTTTCAATTTTTTGCTTGTTTATAGGCATTCTCACACTGTACCCTTTAGTGGCTTGCAAGAAACACCTGAGTTCGCACCCTGGTGTTAAGTCCAGTGCGAACCCATCATAGTCAACCTTTGTTCAGCCTACGAGAATCTTTGATTCTCACACTGTAATACACTGCCAGCCTATGAACTTGTTTGTAAACTTTTTTGGATTGGGTCTTGTCATCTTTTGATGGCCCAGTTTTTCTTTGATCAACTGGATTGAGCTTTTGGACCCTATATTGATCTGTTTACAGTCTACTTAACATTCTTTGAGTTGCTTTTAGCCACTTTTTCTTTGTTTGGTTTTGAAGGATTAGTCTCTTTCTTTGAGTGCCTTTCAATTACAAAACACGTGTTTTCCTTAGAATTGTTTAGGGAAAGATCAGATTTCTTCTGAATAGTTCTCTTTAAAAGAAAACTTTTAGTTTGGGTTTCTTTGTTTCAACAAAGTTCATTATTTCTTTTAGTGAAATTTTCGAAACAAAAAGATTTAATTTCTTGCTTAATATTAGATTGGGGGCATCATTGCATTTGAAGTAGTGAAATTGCATGATTCTTGGCATTTTTGGATCTTAAATTATGAAAAATTTCCCCCCTCATGGCCGGGGGGGGGCATGAATCGTGCATTGGTGTACAGTACCTTTTTCTCATTTATTGAGAATCTTGATATTGATGAGTTTAATATATTTTGGGACATCATGCATATGGGAATGATAAATGTTTTCTCCTTCTTGTAGCATAGCTTTCATCGAAATGAAAAGATTGCATCTTCATATATTTGCATAAATTTCGAGTCGGTCAAAACACCATATTGTCCACGCCATCTTCCTTTTGAGTAACAACAACCTTAAAAATAAAGCGCTTATAAAAAACTGATTAGACACTTTTATATTTTTTGGTAGCAAACCTACATTAGATTAGTCGTAGGGCTTTGGAATAGGTGTGAAAGATAACTTTCCAAATCTATAAACAAACATAGTATCTTGTGATAGGGAGAGTTAAATCCACTTACTACATTTTCTCCTGGGAAGCCCTTCTAACACAAGGGTCAATCACGAGGTCGCATCGAGACTGGTAGAGTTACTCACCCTGCTTTGTTGGTCTTGGTGTAGAGTTTGCGCGTATTATGGGGGTCGCTTGAGAGTTATACCCACAATGATGAGTGGGATCCTTTCAAGTTGATTTCGGGCTAGATACCCTACTTTTGCGTGTGGATCGGACTGTCGACTGTTTTCCCAGACATCACTGTAGTGATTGGTAACCTTAGTGGCCTATCTCTCTAGGTTCTTTACACGAGGTGACTGTGGAGGGGCAAGTCTTCACGGTACCTGGAATCGACGTTGGCCAAACTCACTCGGGCTCCTTGGAGGGTATACCCACAATTATGTGTGGGATCTTGCACCAGGGTGTAAGTTCGTTAAGCAGGTCGTCAACTTAACTTTTCCACCCGCTCTATCTCATCCCCTTCTTACATTGTTCCCACAACATTGGATTTCATCACCAACTAGTGCGTTCATTGTGAGAAGGTTTTGCTTGCTTGCTTACTTACTAGAGTTTTAGTGTGTGTTGTTTGTTTTACCTAGAGGAATCTAGGTTGGATTTATTTAATGGTGTCAGTTCCCAGAATGACCAATGAAGGAACCCTTGCTCCAGGAGAACCTTTTGTTTTTCCTCACATCACTACTTTGATCCTTCCAGGTCTCACTATTGGATTACCGGTATGGTTATTTTCCACTCAGGTAATCCCGAATGCAGTTAGTGCTTTAGTCACAAGCACTTCCCCCCATGAGCATCAACCTCATGTTGACCCTTCACCTTCTTCACCAGTAATGTCTTCTTCGCCTTCTTCGCTTGCAAGGTCGCCTTCCATTTCATCTTCTTCATCAAGTGAAAGTTCTGAAGCTAGTAACCCGATGAATAAGAAGAAGAAGAAAAGGAAGATTAAGATGAAGAAATATAAACAAGGGTCAAAACCTCCAACCACTTTCAAACATGTTGGAAAACAACCAGTTATTGTTAGTCGTGCTGGG
>JZKD02S2369673.1:140540-157353 GCA_000966675.3 Picea glauca
TGTTGGAAAACAACCAGTTATTGTTAGTCGTGCTGGGAGTGTTGATGATGTCAAGATCACCCAAACAACCCGTAAGCCCAAGTACCCTTGCAGGCTTTGTAAGGGTAGCCATCTTATTAAGGAATGCCCTGGTATATCCAAGGTTATAGAAGCATGGTCTATACATCCTCGCCAACCCCTGTCGTTAGCCTCTGAACAACATGCTGACAACCCCCTGTCAACTAGTCATGATACTATTGGGAAGAAGAAAAGTAGAGTTAAGTTCCTGTGTATGTTATGAAAAGGGAGTCATCTCACTCACCTTTGTCCTCATATGGATGAAGCCTTAAAATTACTGGAAGACATGACTGTTTCACAGACTCAACTTCTAGCTGCATACTGTAAGCTTTCTCTCAGCCCTTCAATAGTTGATGGAATGATCACTCCAGTCCTTTCACCGGTCAATCCGGTTGATCATGTCGTCAATATGGTCACGTCCTTAGTTGAACTAGTTGACAAAGTGGTTGATCCGATACCATCCTTGGTCAATCCCACTCTCCCCTCAGAGAGTGAAACTAAAGCGGTTGATCCGATCCCATCCTCGGTCTATCCCACTCTCCCGTTAGAGAGTGTCACCCAAGTGGTCAATTTGTTTCCATCTGTCAACCCCATTCTCTCCTTGGAGAATGAAACTCAAGTGGTCGATATGATGTCTCCATTGGTCAATCCTACTCTCTCGCTAGAGAGTAAACCCGATACTTCCCACATTTTTCTCGTTGATACAAAATCTCCCATGCTGAGGGGTATTCCTCCTTCTCATATAGGACCCCCTCCAAGTAATGAGGCCATCCATTTTGATTGGGGTGTTCTAACTGGACCTTGTCTTCCCTCTTACATTCCTTTCCAGATTACAGTATAGGTTTGTGGTCAGGACATCCCCCAAACTTTGATAGATGAAGGTTCGTCTATTAGTATTTTGTCCTCTATTGCTTGGCAAGATTTGGGTTGTCCTCCACTTGTGTCGGTTATGTAGAATCTGTTAGCTTTTAATAGAAGAACTAGTCAACCTTTAGGGACCCTTCCTTAGTTTCTTGTAACTCTGGGAGGAAAAATTGTCTTTATTGATGTCATGGTAGTCCAAGACCCCTTGGATTTTGCTTTACTCCTTGGGAGAGATTATGTCTATGCCATGAAAGCTATTGTGTCCACTCTTTTTCGTGTGATATCTTTCCCTCACAATGGAAGAATTGTGACTGTTGACCAACTTTCATTCATTGACCCTGACTGGATTGCCTCCCTAAATGGTTCTTATATGCAGACGGTATCGCCCTTGCCATAGGTCAATTATGTGGCATTGTCGCCCATGGTTTCAACTTTTGATGACTTAGATCCAATAGTTGACATGGTGATCTCTTCGATAGGGTTGTTAGAGTATTATCTCTTTACTCCTGTCGTGACCCTCGACATGGTGTCCTTCCAGAGTGTGTTTCTTCCATCAAATGAAGACCTCTTGGAAGCCATGACTGAGTTTTTTCCCTTGACATAGTCTCCTTCCAGAGCATTGTCCTCTTGGAATCCATGATCAAGAAGACTCTGAGGATAGTTTTTACGTCTTTGAGGCAACCTCTTTAAAAAATGAAACAGAGGTCTATGAGCATAGTTTTCTAATTTCAAGCTCGTTAAAAAATGAAACCACTTACGAGGATAGTTTTTTTGTCTTTGTGGCAACCTCGTTAAAAAATGAAACAAAGGTTACGAGCATAATTCTTGTTTCTATGTCAAGCTCGTTAAAAAATGAAATAGTTTTTCCCCTCTCTATTTGAGTCAAATCCTTCGTCTAGTATTTGAAGCTTCATTTCATTCTCCTTTTCAGTTGGATGAAATGAAGCTTGGGGGGCATTTTCCTTAGCCTTCGGACTTCATGCTGAAGTTGAGTGGTTAGCTTCTTAAACTGGGGGCTAAGTACCAACCATCCCCATGTTCTATGTTGGGAAGTCCAAACATA
Organism: Picea glauca; assembly: GCA_000966675.3. NCBI lineage: Eukaryota > Viridiplantae > Streptophyta > Pinopsida > Pinales > Pinaceae > Picea > Picea glauca. The sequence continues at coordinate 142,525 of JZKD02S2369673.1, forward strand.
GTTTTATATGGTTCAAGCTTGTGTAAAAATGAAACCACTTACCTCAAGCATAGTTTCCTCTAGTTCAAGCTTGTGTAAAAATGAAACCAGGTTCAAGCATAGTTTTGTTTAGATTTTAAGCTTGTGTAAAAAATAAAATCTATCCCAAGCATAGTTTGGTTTTGTTTTAAATCTTGCGTAAAAATGAAAACAATCCCAAGCTTAGTCTTTGTTCTTTCTCATGCTCATAAATACACGAGAATAAGTTACTGAGCTTAGTATTTGTTCTTTCTCATGCTCATAAATAAGTGAGAATGTAACCGAGTATAATTTTATCACTTTTTCGGACTCGTAAAGGTTATACAAAAAAGGAACTCCCTAGAGTTCCCTTTAAGCTCTTTTCAGACTCTCTAAACATGAAAATTTTGCCGAGCGATCTTGTTATTTTCATGCTCATTAAAGTATTTGAAGAAAACATCTGTTGAGTGATAGTTTATCTCTTTTTCGGTCTCATCAGACTACTTTACGAAAAAGGAATTGAGAGATTTCTCTTTAAGTGTTTTTCAGACTCTCTAAACATGAAAAACCCCTGATTTTTCTTTCTTTGGACTCGTTAAACAAACATTGAAAGGCCCATGTGGGATCGAACCACTCCTTCCTAGGGTTCGTTAAACATAATTTGAGGGACTCATACGAAGGATGAGATTACATTACAAGAATATTTTATTCTCCTCAAGATTGTGTAAAAATAAAGAGTTACTCGCCAGAAATGGTGGGGGAAAAATTTGGAAAGAAATGTATCTAAACCTGTATTCTATGAAAGAGTCACTTTTGAACATGACACCCTTTCACTCGCCTGACGTCTAGGTTGGAAAGTCCACTTGTCTCCTGATCGTACTCCTATAAGATTACAAATTGGTCTGTGATCCTTATTGTTGAGTCAATATTTCCAAGACAGTTGTCGTGTCGTCAATATGTTCAAAGAAAAATTCAACCCGAAAATCCTTATATTGCGTCGGCCATTTCTGCAGTCTTTAAGCCTTCTATTGTGTTGGCCATCCCTGAGTTAGTCCTGAATCACTTGTTACTCTGATCTACATCAAATCTTGTTACTTGTTTCGTATCATTGATGTGGGATACATTAAGGCCCTCCTGTGACGAGTCTTTCCTGTCGACTTCAACTCATTATCCAGAAATTAGACTTTGAAACTAATTGGTACCTTGGAACTTACATGCCTTAATGGCAGGTTTCCTCACTTTTGACAGTGAGTTTTCATTATTGACCCCTGATCGGGAGATTCCGTCGAGTGTTCAACTTCATCTCATTTATTCACATTCATAGGATTGTACTAGTGTACCTTGGGAGTCATTGACATTAATGGTGATTTCCCTCGCGCTTGTTAACGGTACACACTAATGACTGGTAATCAAGTGGTTTCTACCATGTTCGACTTTGACACATGTATCACATGGATAGATTCGTACTATAGAGTGGTGGAGATGAAGACCCTGGATCTTTTCTGACGGATTCAGGTTGCGTTCGAGTATATTCAGTTTGTACTGCTGCATAGATCCACATTGTATGTCTCATGGCTATGTTCAAATTTGAGTCTTTAACACATGGATCCACAGTGTATTTTTGGTGGCTATGTTCATATTTGATTCATATTGGCATGGATCTAGAGTGTATGTTTGGTGGCCATGACTTGTCTTACTTGAAATGGATCTTCGCATGTCAGCGTTTATGCTTTGAGTCATTTGTATTCGGAGTATGGGAATGCCTACCTCAGTGATGATATATTATTGTACTGTATTTCCTTTTTTGTTGGCAGGTTTTCGACCGACTGTTTCTTGTTCCCTACACACACTCGATAAATTATTTCAGCTATCACTCTGTTCTAACTTCATACTTTGGGGGGCTCTCTGTTACACATTATTTTTGTCATCCCTATGAAATTTAATTATGTAAACCTATCTGTTGCCTTCAGAGGGGTCAATGACCTGAGTTCCTAAAGAAAGAAGGGAGAAGAACTTTTCCTGAGAAAATAAGTTGCATTTTCCTTTGTAAAAACCCTGTAAAAAAGGAATTTCGCAGGTTGCTATATAGGTAGGATGCGATAATGCCTGATTCTCACAGGTTGAACCATAGCTAGGTTGCGAGAGGTTCACAGGTTTCTCTATAGGCAGGGTGCGAGAATGCTTACACGTGGAAAAAATGAATGTTTTCTCGAATCTTCTAGAAGGAGAAACTTCCATGGTGAGGTGGCATCCGAATGGTGTGGATCTTACTTGCTTTCATGATTTAGTGGGATCATCCTAACCTCCTCACCTTATCCTCTTCAACTTATAAAAGGAGAGGATCTCTCATGGATAAAGTTAGCTTTTGGAGCTTGGAGATTTTGGGATTGGCTAAGTGGATTTGGCTTGGAATTATTAGCTTGGTTAGAGTGGTTTTGAGTTTTGCCTTTGTCAAGATAGATTGTGAATACTATCAGATCTATGCTCTCAGAATTCTTGGAGTGAAAGTGTGTGGGGAACGAAGGACAGTTGGAAGGGACCTTACAACATCAAGGCCATGGTTGCAATCTCTCTTTCACATTTAATATGATACGGTAATATGATTCTTTCCTATAAATCTTGTTGTGTTTTATTGTATGATTCCTTGATCACATACATAGGTTTATATACATACACAACTGACGAGACTGAAAAAGGTTGAGTGTAGCTTCCAGAAATGGCCTCCAAAGTTCGCTTCCTCAATGGATTCCCTGCATAAAAATGGATTAAGCTTCATAAGTTGGCATAATTATGCTAATATGAACTTCCTATCATGGAAAAAAAGACCCGATTTATATATATTTTTAGTTGGGGGTCACATCCCAACTTCCTCCCAATGTCTAGCCTCAAATCGAGCTCCAGATTCTCTCTTTTTGGGCTAGAATCCATTAAAATCAACATAAAATCATTAAAAAAATCCTTTTCCAAAGTAAAAAACCCACTTTGGAAAAAATATGTGCACCATCCCATTTTCTCCAGGCCCTTGTTCGTATGGATGGCCATGTGTCCATGCGCTAAGCACATGTTCCCTAGTCCTATACCCGTGGTTGTTTGCGAGTGCCATGTGGCCAGGAGACAACAACAAATGGACCCAACCTTCAGTTCTCGGCCCTGGTCATGTGGATAGGTTCTCTGGTCGATGCCTTGGTCGATGGGATAGCCACCCACTGACCAGGGCTTATCCCCAAATCCATGCCAAATCAACTTTAAAAGATATATGTGCCACTTGGTTTAACAAGGAACACATCAACCCAGTCGATTAGCGCATTGTGGTTAGTTTGTTGGCTAGTCCATAGGTCAGGGGTTTGAATCTTCCAGAGTGCAAACAAATTTTTTGACCCAAACAACATTGGCCTTATTTGGGGTGCCACATGGCACCCTGTGATTGGGCCACATGTCACCTATGTATTGGCCTCGTACACACAGTGAGCGCACAGTCACCCTGTCCAGCCAGCCTCCTGCCATGTGTCCTTACGTACTTCCACATGTCTACCACGTGTCAACCCGTTAGTAGGCCACATCATCGTATGGACTAACATGTTAACATCCATACAGTCCACGTGTCAAATCCGTACTGTGCCAACTCAACCCTAAAATTGCCAAAAATGCCTGACACATATCATGCTCTGTTGCTACCACGTCAACATGCTGACATCATCATGAAACCATGATGATGTCATCTTCCATGTCATGATGATGTACTACCAACGTCAACAGTGCAGACTGCTGACCTTTTTTTCCTATTTGGGAAAAATTTAAGATCGCGATAACTTCTCCATATGGAGTCCATTTTCGAAAAAGAATATACTGCCAGACTTGGCATGATGAGCCCTACACGATGGCACTGGTTTCTTCCAATTCCAATAACTTTGAAATTTTGGCCTTTTTGGATCCATTTGGATCAGTAAGAGTCATCTGTGAGCCCCCTCTAACACAGGGTCTAAACATGAGGTCACGTAAGGAAAGGTAGAGGACATAACCCCTCCAAAGCCAGACCAAGCTTAGTGGGGATTGTATATTGAGGTTCATTCTTAGGAATTACACTGGTCACATTTGACTATGGAGCATCGTGGACCTCAAATCCATTCGAGATATTTAGTTTTCTTCCAGACCATTTTCCTTTGGTACCCCTGAAAGGCTTCAGACTTTGTTATCCTTCTCATTACAATCAACCCGACTGTCGACTGTACCCGCCTGGTGACTTCTTATGAGTTGGCAACCTAGTTTTCTATTTTTAGGGACTTACATTGGTGACTGCGGGGGTATACCGTGACACCTAGGGCATACGTTGGATCATGCTTTATAGATTATACTCGAAGGGTGTTTCCATTTTCAAGTTACACTTGCACCGATAAGTTGCTCTAGTTTTGATTAGCGTAACTGTTCTTCCTACTAGTCAGTTATTTGCTTGATTTGTTATTAGGAACGTTTTAGTGTGTGCTCTATGTTTCACGCTAGCTAAACCTTACAGTGTAAGTTGATCATTTCACAAGGTGGAATCTCAACAGCTTCTTCATTCATGTAGGCTTCAGGGCTTTCCGTCAGTTACTTTGGAGCCACCTCAGCCACTGTTGAGGTGCAAGATAGATCAAGAAGGCTCATTCAAAACTACCAGGATGTAAGAAACTGTACTCGAACCAGCTCTGAGAGAACACTTTCCTGCACTAGAGGAATCCATTTTTTCTGACCTCGGGACTAAAGGTTTCAGGCTAGAAAATTCTTCGTTCAATGACTTATCGGTGTCACTTCTAATTTAGATAGTCCCTCCCAAGGTGACTTCACCTAAATGACAGTTTGTTCGGTGAGGGGCGATGGAAGAAACTAGCGTTACTTCATCTGGGAGTCCTCATACTCCCATCTCGGCTACCACAGGAAGGGGCATTGTACCTCCTCCCCCACCTCTGTCTGTCAAGACTATGACTGTCCATACGCCCACTACTTTGGGCAGTGACACAATCCCTTCAACGAATTTGACTACTGTTCCCTCTATTCAGAACACATATGGCACTCCCTTTTCATATGGGATGCCAAGTTTTGACACCAGTTTAATTCTAACCTACTCTACCCCACAGACCATTCATCTAGGGGTAGGGATCTCTAATTCTCCCTTGCAAGGACTTGTCTCAGGTACCACTTCCCCATTCAACGCTATACCTTATGGTGGGGGTCACATCCCTCCTCTGTCCCCTTCGCTCAGAGGCACTTTCCAGCAGCCGATAGGGCTTAATACCAACTCTAGTTTGTTCAGTGGAGGGAGTCTTGGACCTCAATCCTACATGGCTCCAGTGGATCCATGCCCTTTTATTTGTTCGGTGCATTTGGAAATAATTCTTTCTCATCATTGTCTTTCTTGACCAGGGGAAACCTCATTTTTGGTCAACAAAAACCTACACAAGGTTTCATTCCTTCGTAGGGAGAAATGACAAGAGTTTACTCCTCTCAAGGTCTTGGAAATCCTTGGCAAGGATCATTTCTTTCACAAGGGATGTCGATCGAGGGAAGATGCTCCCACACTCTGTGGAACCTCGGGTAAGGTTGAATACCTATGTGAGGAGGTTCGACTGGGGGCATCCCCAACCAAGGTCCTTGGAATACTGTACATGGAGCGATCCCTACACAGGGCATGTCATCAAACTTTGGGAATCAACCGATGATGCAGAATTAAAAAAAAGTCCCTTTTATTGGATAGGGCTATCATGGTATCTACCAAAACCCTACCCAGTAGTCAAAATTTTCCTGGAAACCTGGTGCAAGCCAAAATCTAGGCCCCTTTTTCATGTGAATACACCACAACCAAGAATACCTTTTATAGCAACTCTGCATTTGCCAGACTTGTTGATATTTTTGAGCGACCCGATCTTTCATGATCTGCGTTGGCCCCCCATGCCGACTAAGTTTCCCTCAGACATCCCTAAGTTCGAAAGCAAGCCTAGAAAATATCCAGGTGATGATGTCATGACTTTTCACTTATGGTACTCATCCAACTTGTTAAAGGATGATTCCGTTCAGCTACATTTGTTTCAATGCACTCTTATAGGGGTTTCTAAGAAATGGTATATCAAGATCGATAGCTCAAGGTACACTTAATTTAACAACCTGGCTATGGTTTTCTTGAACCATTTCCAGCTACTAGTAAGATACGATGCCAACATCAATTTGGCCAACTTTGAGCAGATGAAAGCTGACCATATCTCAGATCACATCGTAGAATGGCGACGATGAAAGAATTTGATTCAAGTCAAGGTCCTTCCCACATTGTTTCTCAAGTGGTTCCTAAATTCCTTGGTACCTTGTGTATCCAAAGACGTCGCAACGTTCGAGGTTTTTTCTGAAGAAGAGGCTATCATGAGAGGCTAGCAAATGGAGTTGATTTACTCTCAGTCCAATATGCTATACTAGATCCTACCCGATGCACCAAAATCGACGTTCAACAATACCCAACAGAAGTTTGGGCCTCACGTCAACAACATAGTAGGATCAACACCAAGAAAGTCCACAGATCAGTTGTCTAATCAATTACAACAGTTATCGATTCAATAGACTGTGGCCAACCAAACTCCTACTTTAGATGCCCCTGTAACCAAAATGTCAGATGTACACTGTGTGCAATTGACAAATCCCAAGGGTAACCAACAAATTGAGGGAAAGAAGAAACCTAAAAATAAGAAGGTTGCAAATAGTGCTAGCAAGGGAAAAAATAAAAAGAGAAAGGTGAAGTTTCCGTGTAATCTTTGCATGGACGACCACTTGAATCACCAATGACCTCAGCTTGAGGAAGCCCAAAATCTATTGGCACAACAACAACCTGCTATGTTAATTAACCCTTTTCCACAACGGTAAAATATGGCTCAAGATTCCTCATCCACGAGTGCTCCAAGGGGCAGTCAGGGAACCCCCACGCCCAATACTAACAATGGGTACGCAAACATTTATATGATGAAAGCCGAAGATAATATACATACTAGCACTCATAACTACAGAATGCAGGAATTTTTTGAGAAGGGAAAAGAAGCCCCTAACCCACTGGATCCTCTTCAAATTGAGAAGAAAGTGGGAGAAATGATGACTTACATCCCTAAGGGTGCATTCAAAAAATATTCTCACAACCCAAACATAAGGGTTGCTCAAAATTACTCCATCATGGAGGATCTGGCACAAACTCCTTATGCAATTTCCGCTCTAGAGGTCCTCAAGAGTTTCCCCTCACAGAGGAAAGAATTCTTGTCAACCTTGGGAGTGACTGAGATCACTAAATCATGAATGATTTTTTTTTACCCTACTGACCATAAACCTTGTCTTCCTCACCATGTTTCTTTTTAGATAATAGTGGCATATGCCAAAAAATCATTGACACAATTTTTTTTTCGTATGGTGGTGGATGAGGGTGCCTCGACTTACGTGGAATCATTGGCATGTTGGAAGGCCATCGGCCAACCCGATTCATCTTTGTTTCCCACGTTTCTAACTGCATTTGACGGTCAATCTTCCAGACCACATGACATAATTCCCTCTTTCCTCGTGTAGTTGGAGGGAAAAATTGTGTGCGTCAAAGTAGAAGTAGTCAATGCACCTCTCGATTACAATCTTTTGTTAGGGAAAATTTGGACCTACGCTATGACAGCGGTCATATCCACCATTTTTCGGGTATTATTTTTTCCTCACAAAGGTTGGATTATAACCGTTGACCAGACATCCTTTTCTCATCCCGACACTTCATCGAGGGAATCCACGGTCCTGATGATTGATAACCCACAACTAGGTACTATCAACTTAGGGGACAAATTTTTTCTGTCTTTGATGGGAACTTTTGATTATCCACCGCCTGTGAATGATGTTAGGTTTATTTCGTTTGTCCCCGACCAGCCGAAGGCTGCAATTTTTCAAGTTGCGTCTTTTAAAACGAGTTACTTTGATGACCTGTGGACTTTAACTTCCCTGTCAGCTTCGATGGAAGGGATTGGGCACCTTCAAATGGACATGCCCTTATCTGCTACTAAGGTTGTGTACAATATTTTCCATCAAGCCTCGATCAACCCTGATCCGACTCCCCCACAGGAGCTAGAACTTGTTATCAAGCCTATTTGGACTCAAGACTCTCTCGCTGCCTACAACCCTTTGGACTTAGTCTTTCCCTCTGACGAGATGATCCTGGCGGAAATAACTGGGTCATATAGACCTTGTTACGATCTTCACCACATATCTTATTTCTTACTCGAGCTCAAGAGAATAGAGGCAGGAGAATTCGTTACGACCATGAATGGAGATGCCCCTTGTCCTATAAACCCTTTGGACATGCATATAATATATGCCGAGGGAAACATGGCAAGTATAGATGAAATGATTCCTATCGACATCTCCAAAACCTCTGGCATCGTGGAAGATGTATTTGTTGGAGAGGATTGTTTTCCCGAAGAGATTCAAATCTACACTAAATTGTTTAAATAATTTTGCGACATTTTTTCCTGGTCTTATGAGGAGATTCTAAGAATTGATCCATATATTGTTGAACACAAAATCATGACTTACCCTAGTGTTAAGCTTTTCCAACATAAGCTTCACCTAGTCAATCCTCGCAAAGCAACAACGATAAAGGTTGAAGTAGAGAAACTCATCAAAGCAGGTTTCATCTACCTCGTGCAATTGAAGAAATGAGTATAGAAACATGTTCCCGTCAATAAGAACAAAGGTACAATCCATGTATGTATGGACTTTTGTGACCTAAACAAAGCTTGCCCGAAAGACAATTTTCCAACCCCATTTATTGACTAGAATGTCGATGAATGCATGGGTTGTGAGGTCTTTTCTTTCATGGAAGGTTTTTCTGGGTATAATCAAATTGAGATCAAGCATGAGGACCAACAAAAAATGGATTTTATTTGTCCTTGGGGTACATTTGCATATAGAAAAATGTCTTTTGGCCTGAAGAATGATGGAGCTAATTTTCAGCGGGCCATGTCGTTTTCTTTCCACGACCTCAAACACATAGTTGAGGCATATCTTGATGATCTGTCATCACATTCTTGTAAGACATCTGATCATCCTGCCCATTTACATCTAATCTTTTATAGGTGTCTCTGCTATCGGATTCGCCTGAATCCCAACAAGTGTAATTTTTGTGTGACATCGTGACACTTGTTAGGTTTTATCATGTCAACTAGAGGGATCATAGTTGATCCTATGAAGGTTGAGGCAATAGTTCAATTGCCTCCCCCGCACACAATTCCACATTTTTAGAGTCTATAGGGGAAAGCCAATTTTATTCGTCGTTTTGTTGCTAATTATGTCGAGATTAATAAAGAGTTCATGCGTCTCTTGAAAAAAGGGGTCCCATTCTATTGGGATCAAGTGGCTCAATGCTCTTTTGAAGCGTTGAAACATGCTTTGACATCTGCCCCTCTGATCAATCTTCCTGATTATGGAAATGATTTCTTGTTGTATTTGGCTGCCACAGAGTTTACTGTCAGCATGGTATTGGTCTAAGAGGATGACGCGCTCAAACAGTGTGTTATCTACTATCTTACCCAAGGCCTAGTTGGACCATAACTCAACTACACACATGTTGATAAACTTGCTTTGGCATCTATTCACGTTGTCCAATGGTTATTTTATTATATTTTACTTCGAAAGACCACCATCGTAGTTGTCATCAACCCTTTTCAATATTTGTTAACACAACAGGTCATCGACAGGAAAATCAGGCGATGGATAGTCATCCTGTAAGAGTTTGATTTGGATTTTGTTTTAGAGAAATATAAAAATTCCTTGGTCTTTGCTGAACTAATCTTAGAAATTCCAATCGAGAGTGGTGATATTTCACCCAAAGAGTCATCGATCAACAAAGATATTTTTCTTATCACATATTTAGACCCTTGGTATGGAGATATACTGGTGTATCTTCAGAATTTGAAGTTCCCTTCTTCCACTTCTCGCGATGAGCGTCCATGAATATGCCACCAAGCGCAGAACTATCTTATCCTCGATGACACTTTATATCATCGAGGGGTCAATTGCATTCTTCGACGATGTCTCACTCATGAATAATCAGAGCTTGTTTTAAACGACTATCACACAAGAGCATGTGGTGGTCATCTATCTAGGTTGGCAACAACCCAAAAGATTCTTTGCGCTGTATACTTTTGGCCCTCGTTAATAAAATATTGTGTAGAGGTGGTCAAGAAGTGTCACACGTGCCATATCTTCTCTCGAAAGATACAGGCACACCCAACTCTCATGTTCCCAGTTATTTTCGTCGGTCGCATCACTAAGTGGGGGATTGATTTTACTACATGTCACCCAGTTTCAGCTAGGGGGCATCGTTATATCATCGTAGCAATAGACTACTTTACTAAGTGGGTCGAAGCTATGTCGACATTCAAAAATGACGGGGAGATGACTGCCCTTTTTGTTTTCAACTAGATTGTATCCAGGTTCGGTATTCCGAAGTAGATTGTCATAGACCATGACATTCATGTCTAGAAAAAAATGATGTTTGAATTAACATAAAAAATATGGTTTAAACATGAACATTCGTCACCTTACTACCCATAAGCGAATGGTCAGGTAGAGGTTGTTAATAAGTCTCTCAATACTATTTTGCAATGAATAATTAATCTGGCCAAGTCAAATTGGCATTTGATGTTGTACTCGACACTTGTGGCTTATCGAACTTCAATTGAGACAATTACCAGTTTTTCACCTTTTCAACTCATCTATAGGCTAGAGGCATTATTTACCATTGAATTTCAAATCCCTTCTTTGAAGTTGGTAGTGGAACTACTGCCTGACACTACACCACTTGAAGAACATCTTTTATATATTGAGAAACTCGATGAGTAGCACCAAGATGTAGCCTTGGCTAACAAGGCTCACAAACAATGTGTCAAGTGTTAGTATGATCAATCCATCCGCCCTTGGATTTTATCCGAAGGCGATCTTGTCCTAGTCTATGACCAAGAAAAAGATCCCTTGGGGGTAGGCTAGTTCAAACCCATGTGATTTAGACCTTTTATTGTGAAAGAAGTCTTAGAAAATGGTGATTATCATCTAATTGATTTCGAGGGTAACTCTTTATCAGAGCCTAGAAATGGGCTCTACCTTAAGAAGTATTACACTTGGGTCGGTTGCTTGAGTGTGAATTCTTGTATATATGTATAGTTTTTTTATACAGTCTGGTCTTTTTGTTTTATGGAAGTGTATTTATTGTGTTTCCTTTTCATTGTGGAAGATGTCAAGTGAATATGAAGTCTATGTTGGGTTTACAGACGGTGCTAGCTGACACACTCAGAGGCTTTCTTCCATAGCTTGGGTGATTTTTACACCTTTTGGTTAGTTGGTGTCTTCTGGAGGTATTTTTCTGGGTGAAGCAACCAATAATGTTGTCAACTACATTGCAGTAATAGAGTTACTACGCGACACTTTGTCACATGGTATTTCTTGCCTCTGGGTTTATCTGGATGCTCAACTGGTCGTGTCAGTTAAATGAGATATACCATGTCTATGATCCCGCCCTTAACTGATGATTCCTTGGGGTACATCTCTTAGAACTCTATTTTGATTATATTACTTATATTCATGTACCTAGGAGATCTAATCAACTAACTAATACATTGGCTAATCAAGTATTAGATTGACATGTTACTCATACATAAAAGTAAAAACACACACATACACATGTAAAATACATTTGTACAAAATGTTTATCCATAAAGACAAAAGATGTGTCTATAATATATCCCAAAAATAGTGTCATAAGTACAAAGTGGGCCATAAAGCCTCAAATAGAGCCGGTATACATCGTTGGGATCAAGCCCTTAATACAAAGTACAAGAAGTGACCTTGGCACATGTGTGGTCCAAAACTAACTATGGTATTGGCCTATTGGCCCTACTGTAATGAACTACGATGTTCACAAGACGTTGGAACAACTGGACCCAATTCCTAGGCACTCCTACTACATGAGGCTGCATGGCCGGGGGAAGGTCGTCTATCTCTTCCATCGATACTGCACAAGTGAGAGCTATCAGGTTTCTCTCCACTTTCCATAGTACTCTCTCAGCCTCTTCGGCTGGGGGTCCTCTTGAAGCTGCTAGTCCTCTTGCTCCTGCTGGTTCAGCCTCTGGTCGAGGATGATGCCTGGTCCTAGTGAAGTTAGCTGGTCGCACTGGTCCCACATCTATATATAAAAGATATTTGAGTTAGTTATTTGACATTACATAAAAAGGATAATATTTAAAAAACTTAAAAAACTTAAATAACTTTAAAAATATGTTTACCTATCTCTTCATGTTCCTTGCCAGGGGGCATGGGCATATCAAGATCCCTTAGGAAACTGATCCCTTCATATGAGTAGTCCTCTATCACTGGAATTTGATGGGACCACCAATCAAAAAATTTGTCATCAAAGGCCTCAGGGACCCTCCATACACCCTATCTAGGAAATAAAGCTTCCCACCTGCATAATGCCAGAAAGGAAGAAATATTCCCTCATACTGTCTCCCTTGGGCTAAGGCTCTCTCAAAAAAGAAAGCACACAATACAATCCTAAACCTAAAGTTCTTGTTTGTCCTTCTGTGACAGTCAATGAGTTGTTTCTTCATGCATGTAAGAATGGTAGTGCTCCAATAAAAAAATAGTGGCATCCAAGCATTGAACGACACAATGCATCTATGCACGAGAGACCTGGTGAAGTTCTACGGATCCTGTGATCCACCCAATCATGAACAACACTATCTAGAGACTGAGGCTAGTAATCTTGTGTATAGATACTTGAGATCCTACTTTCTCAGTGCCTGCCTCACAATACATACCAATATATTCCTCTATGTTGTAGGGCCCCAGAGGAAAGGTCCTCAAGTTTACCAGTTCCCCCCTCCTAGAGAGGCCGGTCAAAAAGTATATTTCCTCTATCATCAGTGTTAGTGACTGACCTTCCAGCATGTATGCCTTTGCAACTGGATGCTAGTACTCTATCAAATGGTTTAACAGTCTAGGTTTTTCCCTCATGAATGGACACTAGAAGAACTTCCACATACCACACTATTTCAGCATGGCAATAGCCCCAGGATCCTCCTCCACCAAGACATCTAATTCATCATGTTCCCTTTCCCATTAATGGACATACATCTTGTTGCAAAAAATTTGGAGAGGATTAACACTTGTTTCATATTTTTTGAACATTAAAGGAGGTGTACACAGGCTAAGTGTTACTTTTCCCACGTACATACGCGGGTTGGGAATTGACAACCGCGTACACGCAGGCCCAACCCTTTTACAAGGGCGTGCACCCTCCAAACATTAAATTAAACATTAAAGGATGATTAAAAATGAAAGGAAATGTTGTTTTGACTTACTTGGATCAAGTGAGAGGATGTTTCATCCATCGTAGCTCCTTGAATTCAAGTTTTTGAGGAAGGGTTTTTTTTGACCTTTTGGTTATTTTGCAAATTGCAATGGTTAAAATGAGCTATCCACCTCTATTTATAGATGGTTTTGGCCCTTTTTCCCCTAATTTGGTCCCCTTTTACCCTTTTCTTGGCTAGTTATATACTTTAGTTCCGTTTTGAGAGATCTTTGGGTTGTTCTAATGGATTTGTTATTTCAATTCGATGTTTTCTTGAGATGGGTTACACTTATATCATCCCATGGTGAAAGTCATTTTTCGACATTTGGATATAAATTAGGTTTTCACCACCTTGCATTTTGCATATTGTTGAGTTTTCCACTTTTACATAGGATCGATCCCACTGAACTGTGATGCAAAACCTTCTCTGCTGGTTTAGACGTGTCGTAATTAGGTGGTAGAGGCTTCCTCTACATGGATGCCCTAGGTAGATCCTTTCCTGCATTTTTGTGTCTATGCTATGAGTTTTATCTATAGGCTTCAGAGTCCTTTTAGTCGCACCATGATTTCATTTTGAAGCCTTATTCTTGTTAATCGTTTCTAGCTCTTACCCAAAGGAATCCCCATGAGCATAGTTTGTTGTCTTTCAGGGTCATTTAAATTTTGAAAGCAACATTTAACGAGATATTTTTTTTTGAGAAAAGAAAACCCCCCTGGAGTTTTCGATAATCCCTTTTCAAACTCTCTAAAATTGAAAATATTGTTGAGAGATATTATTGCCCTTCACACTCGCCAAACTCAAATTTGAAGGAACATCTGTCCGACGGTAGTTTACCCCTTTTTTGGTCTAGATGGTTAATTTATGAATAAAGGTATACCCTAGGAGCTTCGTTTCGCTAGGAGAGTATTCTTAGGTGTAAGTTTAACCCTTTTTTGGACCCAAGGGACTAAATTTTTGAAAAAGGAACATTCTCCTTGGTTTTGGTTTATCTCTTTTTCAAGCCTTGGAGATTACTTACGAAAAAGGAACCCCCTCAGAGTCCATAGTTAATCTCTTTTCAGACTCCCTAAATATGAAAATATTGTCGAGTGACCTTTTTCCTTTCACACTCATTAATTAGTCCAGAAAGAACATATATTTGGCATAAGTTTAGCCCTTTTTCCATCCAATAGATTTTTTAGGAAAAAGGTACACCTCGGGAGACCTGTCTCTCTGGGAGAGTTTGTTAGACAACTGATAGGGGGGGTGAATCATTTGTTACCGTGATTAAATAGTTATGCTTCTTTTAAAATCTTTACAGGGCACTCAATGATGATCACAATAATGGGAAATAAACAGAGGCACATTCAACATCAGTCACATATATGAGAAGACAGAGACAGATAATTCCCGAGGAAACCCATACAGGGTAAAAACCTCTTTTTCTTTATATGATAAGTATTATCTACATTCT
>JZKD02S2369673.1:165235-193203 GCA_000966675.3 Picea glauca
AGCACCCACTAGAAGGAAGCACCAACCCCCTAGTTTCTCTAGCACCAACTAGAAGGAAGCACCAACTCCCTAGTTTCTCTAGCACCAACTAGAAGGAAGCACCAACTCCCTAGTTTCTCTAGCACAAACTAGAAGGAAGCACCAACTCCCTGTGTTCAAGCACCCAATTGAACCTTTGAGGACACCAGTCCTCCCTAGCACCTCCCAACCACCCTGAATTATAAATTCTTTGATACTAAAACTTATTACAGTGATATAAAATTATTCAATGGCTTACTAGCCCTGTCATTGTTCTGTTACATTGCTTTGCCCTGTCTGCATCAATGTCTTCTACGTACCTCTATCACTTTTTTTTCATCGACCTTTTATGATCTATGTGCCATATCCCTTCAATGCACCATTCCTCAACTGTCCAATTCTGCTCCCACGTTCTGCCTCCTTGTACACCCTCAATTCTCCTACACAACGACACCACTTATCTCTTCTTTGTTCAACATTCTTATAGTCTCTGTTGTCTTTGTGCATGCAATATTCGCAATGCCTCTGCATGCTCACTCCACGCCAAATTCCTCCACAACTTGAGTGCTCTGTTTGATCATCATTGTGACTCTTCAGCTTCTCTGGTCCTTGAGACTCTTCGTCTTCTCTGTGACAGTTGAGCTCACCTTCTCTGCTCCAGTTACATGCTTCAATGCTCATCCAGCTTTCAATTGCCTTCATGAACATATTCATCCCTCTTGAAGATTCCCTGAGACTCTTCACCTCGTCTGTCAATCATCCTGAAGTGTCTTCGAGTCCTCTGGCAAAAACCATCAGTGGTTTCTGGCAGTTACACTGTGTCGTGTTACAGTAGCCCTTCGATCTTGTTCAAATTCACCTGCACCGTTAGATTGATTCCAAGGGATCTTGCATTCATTTTGGCATTCGACAATTCGGTATTTGTGTGACCATGTGTCTCGACATTCCCAGTCGCGATCCCCAAAAAGGAGCTTGGTTTCTCTAGCTCTTTCCTCCAAATCTCGCTGATGTGACCAAGGGCAGTGACCACGGCCTTATGCATAAGGTGCTTTGCGATTTCGCATTTCGTGAATCTGGAGATGAGGCATCTTGACTCTCCAAGTCGTGATCCCCAAAACCCCGAAATGGAGTGGGATCAACGGTCCCGATCAAAACTTGATCTGACGGCTCAGATCATTTCGCGATTTCGCATTTCATGATTTTGACATTCTTGATGTTCAGTGTTCTTGTCACTTCAAAGTCCTGATCTTTGAAACTTCGAAATGGATTTGGATCAACAGTCCAGATCACACCTTGATCTGATGGCTCAGATTAAGTCGCAATTTCACATATTGCGATTTCGACATTCTTGATGTTCAGTTTTCTTGTCACTTCAAAGTCCCGATCCGTGAAACTCCGAAACGGAGTCGGATCAACGGTCCAGATCACACCTAGATCTGACGACTCAGATTAAGTCACGATTTTTCATAATGCAATTTCAACATTCTTGATTTTCAGTGTTCTTGTCACTTCAAAGTCCCGATCCGTGAAACTCCAAAATGGATTCAGATCAACGGTCCAAATCACATATTGATCTGACGACTGCGATTAAGTCGCGATTTCGCATATCGCAATTTCGGGATTCCTATGGTTGTTATTCTTTGACATCTCCAACTCTCGATCAACGAAACTCCGAAGTGGACCGGGATCAACGGTCCAGATCAAACCTTGATCTGACGGCTCAGATTAAGTCGCGATTCTGCATATCGCAATTTCGGGATTCTTGTGGTTATTATTCTTTGACATCTCCAACTCTCGATCCGTGAAACTTTGAAGTGGACTGGGATCAACGGTCGAGATCAAAACTTGATCTAATGACTCAGATTAAGTCATGGTTTTTCATATCACGATTTCAAGAGGTTAGGGAACCCCGTTCCTTTGACTCTCCAGTTAGCGAACTGACGATCTTTCCCCACGTGTCCTGCCTGATGATGGACGGTCCTCCTTCTTTTGAGATTTTATGAGCCCACTACTCCTTGCACTTTAAAGAACGTGCAGGTTCTCCTTGATCCGATGATGGTCGGATCCCGTTCTTGGATTTAATTCCTGAGATCTATCCTCCTCTTCAGTGCGCTCTTCTTGTCTACATTGATATCTGACAACCATCGAGAATTCTGAATTGTTGATCCAACGATCATGATTGTTTCTCTTCCCTGATTATAACTGTGCTTCTGATCATCGTTGTTGTACTCAAGCCATCATCGCTGCTATACTTGCCATCAATGAAAAGCATATGCTGCTTGAAAAACATGCCAGTAGAGTTTTCCTAAGTTATATATTTATACTTTTTTTGGCTAAGGAGACTAAACTTAGAAAAAGGTTGTGAGTCCATACTTAATCTCTTTTCATACTCCTTAAAATTAAAAATATAGCCGATTGATCTTGTCTCAATCAAACTTGTTAAAATGGTTTTGAAGATATGTATTTTCGGTATAAGCTTAACCCTTTTTCGAACCGACTGGAATAACTACGAAAAAGGAACACTCTGGAGTCGTCTTTTAGTGTTTTTTCAGACTCTCTAAATGTGAAAAACCATCGATATTACCTTCTCTAGGATCTTAAGGAGTCTTGTTGTGTCATATTTAATTGCATCGCATGTCTAATCCTTGCATCATTGGCCTAATGTTGACTTCATGTTGCTATTAACTGAACCTTCAAAGAATTCCTTAAATGCAAGCCTTGCAACCCTTTTTTCCCTTGCAATATGACACCTTGACCCATGGAGGAGTTTTCCTGAGTCTCCTTATCTTGCACATGTCTCCTTGCATTGAGCATCAGTATGTTCCATGTGCTTGGAACTGGTTTTCTTGTTCGTGACACTCATTCCTCCTTTGTAATGTAGTATTCTTTTATTCTTTTTCAAGATCGTTAAAAATTTGAAAAAGACAAAACAATCAAATATTCCAAAAAGAGAGGATGGGATATACATTTTATTTTTTAGGAAGCAAGATATTTTCCCTTGGACAAAGCACATCCTTCCATTTGTTTGCCAAGAATTAGGATCTAGTATGACCATAGGAATATTTTCTCGCTATATGGAGTTGTGTCCTCCTCTGTTTGATTACTCTTCCAAACATATGGAGAGTTTGTGATGCCTCATGTATCATAGAGTTATGACAATATTACGCTGCCTGATTATCATCATTTTTGTCATAGTTTTGTCCAAGGGAACTTTTATCGAACCCGAGTCGACCATTCTGCAGTTTGTCTCTTGAATTTCATGAGTCAACCATCCCGAGAGTCTAGTCAAGTTCGGATTTAGAATCCATGAATTTATGTTCTTGATGATCAAGATATTCCATTATTTCACCGATGACATGTTGAATACCTCAGGGTACTGAGTCTTACACTCCTATTGTACTCCTACCTAAGATTTTGAATATATTGAATTTATTTCTCGAGCTATGACGTTCTCATCTCCAGCCACAGGCATCAATGATTCTCTAAGATGCATATTATATTGTACTTGTATATCATCGAATAATTTTGAGATGTAGATCTGTTGTGTATTGCTCTCAACTACACTTTATATAGACATTTATATGACATGGATCTGCAGTATACTTGATTGGAAATCGTGCTTAGTTCATCCCGAGCATGGGTATGCCCACCTCAGAGATATTATCATTGTTTTTCATATGGAATAATCCCGAAAACTCATCCTAGGCTATTTCGACTCTGTGCCTTCCCACTAGTAAAGATATTGTAATGTCTTTCGGCCACTAGTTTCTCTTCTGACCTCACACATTAGAGGCTTCTTCCTAAAAACCCATTTTTTGGAAAATGTACGCGCCCTGCTGAACTGATAGCCTGTGTACAAACACGTGATGCATACTAGTTATCCCACGTACATACATTAGCTACATACTTGTTAGCTCGCATACATACACTAGTTTCACACTAGTTAGCCTGCATTTACCTCCAAAAATTGCAAAAATATATAAAATTACAAGGAATTAGACGTAGTTTATGGGTTATCGAGGCTTTCCTAACCATTTTACCTCTTGTATCTAGTACCCAAACTGAATAACCATCTTTTTCTCATATAAAAAGAGCTCTTGGGGTGTCATTTGACAAGACAAGCAAGAGAATAATAAAAATCTGCCAAACTCCCTTTCCCTTCTTAGCCCAAGTTTTGCATCCTATTATGAGATTTGGCCTTAGTATTCCCCTCCAACCCTTTCTCCTTTGACTGCAACCCACCCTCGATAGCAACCGCTTCCACCAGGACTTCCTTCGCGTTCAGGCCTGAAGAGTCAAGGACTCTTTCAACTCCCTCGGGATTTCTTTTACCCACAGCTAACTCCTCAGTGATCTCCCCTTCGCAAATTGGGAAATCGGTGTTTGCACTATCGCGAACCCTGTGTGCACTTCTCGTGCAATTCAAAACTCTGAACCCCGAGGTCCAATGGTCAACGATTGACAGCTCGGGATATCGCCACCCGCGATGTCAACAGCCTGACTTTCCCAACTCCGAGTCCCAAGGTGCCGATCTCTCGATTCAAGGCCACCTAGACTCCACTTGCTCCCGGGTCCCACACTGCCACATCACCTCGGGATTTTGCGGATTCGCAGATCCACGATACAAGTTTCCCTTGTCGGCTAAAAC
The DNA here is from genome assembly GCA_000966675.3 of Picea glauca. Classification (NCBI taxonomy): domain Eukaryota; kingdom Viridiplantae; phylum Streptophyta; class Pinopsida; order Pinales; family Pinaceae; genus Picea; species Picea glauca. The sequence continues at coordinate 169,902 of JZKD02S2369673.1, forward strand.
CACGAACACCGAATCCCGATCCTTCCGGGATCCAATGCCACGCGTCCCTGCTTGGATCGATGGCTCTAAACAACTCGGGAAATCGCGACTCGCAATTTCAACAAGTCTATACCTCGCCTCGTCAAACGCTGAATGCCAAACCCCGATGGGCTTCAATCCTTCCTGCGCCTATGGGTTAACTCCTGTGCAACTTCTCCACGATCGAATGGTTGGCGGGATTTCGCGATTCCCTCCCGTGAATCCCATCCGTTGATTCTTCTTCTCGAGGAATCCTTTCGCTCCAAAGCTTCTCCCGTTCAAACTTCTCCTGGTCCTTTTTCCCGGAAATCACAAGGGACTATTCCTCCTGAGCTTCACCAACTATGATTCTTAAAAGACTTCGGCGTAAGCTACTTACACTCGACCTTCAACCACTCTCAAGGGTGGAACTCAGCCAGACTCTATGTCCTCCTGACAATAGCAGTCCTATCTTCTTTTTCTCAGGCTCGCCTCTGAGACTTCAATCTAACCTGCACTTCACCTGCACAGTTCGAATAACCCAACACAATTCCGGTATAGGAGAATAAGAGTTTACCTGTAAATCCCCCTCCACGCACTCTATGCGGAGGAATTCGACTGCACTCTATGCAGGAATCTCCTGGCTCGAACAAAGAAACAATTTGAAACTTATTCTCACCTCTCTCCCAGATTTCTAATCTGCCATGAAATTACATATACAACATATACAACGAAGGCATAACAAGAAGCAAGTATGTAACAACATAATATCAACAACACATAGAGAATAGTCACAACCATGGAATTGAATCAAAGATTTCCTATTAATTCAATATCTGTACATGGGGATTTTTCACCAATTCTCTTCTTTGCTCTCTCCTTGCTCCTGAATGCTAATGCTGCTTCGAATATGAATACAATAATACAAAGGAGGGTGCTTATATTCCGTTTTCCCTCTCGAAAGCAAAACTGTCTAATCTAGACTTAATTAATTTATCTACTTGCATTAAATCTAATAAATGCCTCATCTACCTAAGGACAAGAGCTTATCTGCTCAAGGTCCGTTACAATGTACAAGTGCGCTTCATTACACCAATGCATTAATGTTTGGCGCACCAAATATCAAAATATTTCAAAGTTTGAATGCTGGCACTCTCCAGCTGTCTTTTCTTTGCTCCACGCGCTGGCTCGCTTGATGAGTGAGCGATGCTCCTGCATCATCCTTATACAACCATTTTTCCTTTCCCAAGTTATAAGTTGGTTGTGAGAAGAAGCACGCCTGGGATTGATGCACTTGGATCCACGATAGAGGATCCCGGACCTGGTTCATGGATCAATTGTTGACAAAGGTTGTAATCATTTTTGTCTTTAAACTTAATAAAAGAGTTCATTCTTGTCCAAAAACATTATTTCCTTATGATTTTATTGATTTATGCATCTATGTCTATATCTGAACATTGAAAGTGATAAGTAGAGATTGTATGTGTTGTAGCATTGTTTTCCTAAGCTTTTTGCAGGTCATCTTTGGGAGGAGATCCACAATCTAAGAAGCTGCAAAGGCGAAAGATGTCTAAATTGGACGCAAGGACTAAAGGTGCACCCATTGACCTTCTTTCCTATCTCTTTTTATTTTGTTTAGATATTTTAAGGGTAGAACAATCTTTTAAGGGAAGTCAACATTATGCTTGTACCTAGACCCAGTATAGGAGGATTTTCCCCATAACAGAGGTTCTTGACTACATTTAAACTAGCCTTCATGTCCATATTCCTCAATCAACTTTGGGTACCAAAACCACACCATTAGGGATTCTTCAAGGGTTGACATCAATGAAAACCAAACTATCAACATCAATCTTGGGAATTAAGTAGTTCCTTCATGCTAAGTGGAACCCCTGATGATGTGGATCTTGGAGTGATGAATAATCATGATTCTGGGACTCAATATTTATGTTCTCATGATCGGTAAACTGCCATGGATATTCCATTGGAACATTTCTTCACAACATATCTAATAAATAGAACTGAAGTCTAAAATATGAAGGTTAAATTCCTTTAGATTCTAGAATATTTAGTTATTGATTTTTTGCTTGTGCATGAAATAGATAAAATGCAGAAAATAGAGAAAATTAAAGTAGAATCACACACCATCCACAAGATAACACAAATATTTTCTCTGGAAAACCCTTATAGGATAAAATCTATCTATAAGGTGAGGTTGCTCTCCTCTCTTTTCTCTGGTACATAAATAATGCAAGTACAAAGGAGAAGAAACTCTCTATGGAGTTACCTGATACATGTGTCCTCTTAAGATTCTACAAAACATTAACCCCCTCTATTATTCTCTCTGATTTCCCAATCACATTTTTTCTACTTTGCTATGGAACAAAATACAATAACATAGAATGGAACCCCATCTCCTAGCAACTCAATATTTAACATAGCCCAATAGCCATATAGGGGTAGGGTTTTGACTTCCTCAACCTTTAATTGTGATCAGGTTTTGGACCTTCTAAAATTTTCTTAGGAAGTACACTACCTGTCTAGACCCACATGTCTAAGTAATGGAGGCTCACGTGGTATCCACTCTCATCATGATGATCAATATAGTAGGTCAATTTACGGGAGGCATAAATTTCTCATATGAACTCCGATTGATGAATGATGTGAACTGTTGGAAAGGTATTGATATGTAGAATATATAATCTTGATCCATATTAAGTTTTGGACAAAAAACTGTCGTTTGAAGTCTCAAAATAACTCCAATAGTTTTCAAACAGTTTTTTGGACCCAAATTTCCAAATTTGGACCAGTTGTTGGAATGGCCCTGCAAGACGATTCCTTCAATTTTTCCACCTAGAACGAACTGAGATATATGAAAAATAACATAATTATCCAATCTGGATCATCTCCACATTTGTTAAAATATTCTCCATATGTGATTGGGGTTCAACATTTTTTTTCTCCCTATTTTCATGATTTCCTTGCATCCCAATATCATCTTTAGAGAACCTCTCAGTTCAGGTATGTAAGATCATGGCTTCCATGGAATTTTGTAATTGTTTCATCTTATGATCCCTATAATTTTGTAATTGTTCCATATTTGATCCATGGAATTTTGTATTTGTTCCATATTTTCATCCATTTACCCTTTAAGTAATTCTTGCAAATGTTCCAAATCAACCTTTTTCAACATAGTATCACCATACTATTCATGTGAGAAAATGATAATATTCCTCTTTTTTCTCTTTATCACAATTTTTGAATCACCAATAATAGATATTTCAATCAAAAGTTATGCTAATTTCTAACATACCTTTAAAAACCTTGGTTTGTAGAATATTTTGTTGGTTGACCTTTCTCTTGAAGTATCTATGAAATTTTGGATCCTATGAGTCTAAAATTTTGATCTCTAGTAGCCTAATATGTATTCTTTGGAATTCCATAGGTTTGACCAAATTCCAATGTGCTAAGAGAAAGTTATGGTAACTTTCCCAAAACTTGTTTTTTTTTGTCCCTCTCAAGTGAGAAAACTTGTACAACCTTCCAGGTATCCAATTTTTTTGATCTACTTCTAAAATTTTGATCTAAAATACTATGTCTATCTTCTTTGTAATGGAACTAGTTTCACTCAATTTGGACTTTTCTAGCTTTAGATATGATAGGCTTACCAAGAACACATGTTTGAGACTAGTTTCAAGACTAGTCAAAAACCCTAATTTCCATAGCTTGTATTTATGAAAGTTTAGTGAAATAGAACCTAAAATTTTTACCATAGGTACTTCACTATGTCTCCTCAGTCTCCAATTTTTTTTTCTATTTGAAACAACCTAGATAAAAAGTTATAGGGAAAATTCCAAGATGATATGTTTGAGACTAATTTTAGGACTAGTGAAAAAACCTAATTTTCATAGGCTATATCTCTGAAAGTATAGCTAAAAAAAACTTGATTTTTTTTACCATGTGTACTTCGATGTGTCTCCTCAGGATTTGAAAATTTTCATGGTATGAAGGTATCCATAAAAATAGCTATAGAAAAAATACTAAGATGAAGTTTTTGAAGAAGGCAAACCCAAGGATCATATGCACTGAAACTAATTGTTATGCACCAAAACACCCAAATAGTATAAAAAGAGAAATAGAAGTAACTCCATGCCTTGAGAATGAAATAATAATGAATTAGAATCGTCTTCAAGGGGGAAACCTCCTTTGATAATATAACAAATGTACAAGATGAGATGATCACTAAAATTGGGTCTCCTTGGTATATATAGGAGACAAAAGATACAATTACAATTTGGTCTAGCCAACCAACAAGGACAAGACTAATATAACAATAGAAATGTAATATCTCAATATCTAGGGTTTAACATTGTTACATATTTTTCATGTACAAGGAATTAATTATCTGAATTTTCAAATAACTAGGTAAGTACCAAGTTAGAGATATGGATGTATATCTTGATCTTGTTAATGATGAAATTTTAAAGTTATGAACCGACATCACTATGTATGAAATATCCAATCCAATAGGTCAAAAATAATTTTAATTCCATGGAATACTTACATGGACATTTCAATATGCACCGAGGCTAAAACATTTTTGTGGCATGTAAATTGCAATGTAGCTCTATATATTCTTTATTCCTTCAAGTATTGTTTTGAATATCTTGTCTTTGTATTCACATTATTCTATGTCTTCTATGGATTCAAACAAAGGGTAACTATGCATGTCCAGTATGTGGTCCCATAACAATATCTAGATGTTTAAGAAGTTTAGGAAACAAGGTGTAGGAAGAGCACATGCATTTCCTCCCTAGGGACCATAAGTATCGAAATATTGAGAAAATGTCTCTATTGAATAGGAAAAGGGTGGAAAAAAACAACAAAGAATAATGCCTCAACTATGGAAAAGGTGTTTGAGAAGAATCGTGGTAAGCAATTGGTTTTAGTTACATCTATATTTGTTACTTGTTCCACACACACACACTTTGATAAAAAATTATACTCTCATTTATGTTTCCAAAATGTCGTCAAGGTGGGCTTACACAAGGTATGAAACAATACTCTGTCCATTTTAGTTTATTTCCCCACTATGAGAACCTACAAGTGGCTCATTTGTTTGACATAATTCATATTGGAAGGAATGTCACATAATGCTTATGGAAAATTATAGATGGGGAGAAAAACAAGGAGAAAATAAATAAACTTATTAGTGACATCAAGGAAACCAACATAATTCAATATTTGACTCATTTTCCATGGTTATTAACAACACAAGAGAGAAATGTTGTAAACAAGGTTATATGAAAGATTAAATTTTCCATTGGTTTGTCTTCAAACATAAATTTAATATATTAACAAAAAAAAGTGATTTTGGTGGGGAAAATCTCATGATTGGTATAGCCATATGAAGATTTGACATTTTATAATATTTATCATGTTGTGATATTACAAACAAACAAACACACACACACACACACACACACACACACACATATATATAATCATAATTTTCTAGTAATATATGTTTGTTTGTAATCATAATTAAATGATAATGTTTCTTTCCTTGTTAATTATGTTCTAATTATAATTATGTTTGTTTGTAATCATAATTATATTATGTTCTACCTCTATCTCTCCCAAACAACTTTGAAAATAACATAAATCAAGTTATATATGACCTTGACAAGTATATGAGGTAAGTGTAAAGTTATAATTGAAATGTTACTTGTATAACTTGCTGACAATGGATTTACTTGAATTGTCTAATTTTATGTTGACACATGATTTCTTTGCACTTTTAGGTGGTTTTCATCTAAAGAAATCCATTAAGAAGATATCAAGTATTGGAAGAGAAAGGTTCCTCATGTATTGTGTGAAATTAAAAAGTATCTACCTCCATGTTTTTTCAATGCAGAAGAACTTTACCTCATTAATATGTAAAGTTCCTTGGATATTCCACTAGTATAGTTTATCACAACAAATATTATAATGTTCTACAATATTTTTACTATGCAATATTCTACTGATGATTATAGACTTAATATTTCTAACTTTAACACATAAATTACTGAACAAATTTGAAATGAAAGAGACAAGCAATGACACACCATCCACACAATGAACATAAGATATACCCTAGGAAAACCAAATATGAGAAAAACCAAACTAGAAGGTGAGGCCCATGCTTTGCTCTTTTCTTCTCAATTATGAATTGTGAGTACAAATAAAGGATTACTCACTATGGAAATGCTATGGACACTATGGCCAATATGGCTGCTACATATCTCCTTCTTCCTTCAATATATTTCAATATCCCACTCTCAATTCTCTTTTCTCCTATGGAACAATACTCAATGTAGTAAGAAAGGAATCCCTACCTTTCCCAACAATACATTATTTAACATATCTTGATAGCCATCTAGGGTTAGGATTATGGTTTTTGCATGCATCAACCCCCAATTATTAATAGGTTTTTAGACCCTCTAGAATAATCTTGAAATTCCACATGTGAATAGCTCTACATGTGTGAGTAATGGAAGCTAACATGGCATACACTTGGTAGCATGCTAGTCAATAATAAGATCTACCTGCAAGAGGCATATATTATGCATTCAAACTTTGATTGAGGTGATTTTTGTTTCATTAGAAATATCTCAATGTGTATAACAATTTTGAGATGTTGGGAGATATGATCACACAATTTTGACCCCAAAAATGATCATTTAAGACCTCAAATATGTTAACTTTTAATGTTGTTTTTAGGTTATTTCCAAATTACATGAGAATTCAATGCATTTCTAAAACAACAACATACGGAGGATCACTGAAAGAAACACAATCACAAGGTACACAACATTTTATCCTGGGAAACCCTCATGGCGGAGAAAACCCAACAAAACTTCCTCAATAATAGATTGCTAATACGATGCCAAGAATAAGACCAAAACACCAATAATAAACTAAGACTGAGCATGGGCCTCTCTTCTCCTTCCTCCTGCAACTACAACTTCCTTCAAGATACATGAACTATATGAGTGAGTGTAAGTGTGTGTAAGTGAGGCACCATCCTCACATATAAATACTAGTTGAGGAGGTTCTAGGGTTATGTCTCTTCACATGGTAGGGGCAACTTCTTTTAGAAGTGGTTAAAACCAATTTATAAACACTAGGGGATGAGTTTACAAATAACACCATATAAATATAGTTTGACCAATCCACAAAAGGGGATTTGATCTTATACAAGACCCGACATGATCAATCCACAAAAGGGGATTTGATCTTATACAAGACTCGACATGATCAATCCACAAAAGGGGATTTGATCTATAAGATAATAACTAAAATATGATTATAATATTCTTCGAAGTTATAATAATTCAACACTCCCCCTTAATGAGAAGGGTATTCTATTTACATGACCCAACACAACATCATCAAGAGAAGGATAGTGAAACATCATCATCAACATCTGGAACACTAACTGACATATCTATAAATCATTGGAAGTTTTTGTAATCATCAATATCATCATCATTTACAGCATGGAGCTAGAGTAACATCATCATCATAATCATCAACATGAGGCTGAAACATCAACATATATAACACAAAGATAGAATGACAACACCATCCACAACACAAGGCTAGAACAACAACATCATCAACAAAACGAAGCTAGAACAACAACATCATCAACATATGGCAACAAAATGAGGCAGGTGCATCAACAAAAATATTTTTGGTACTTTGACAGACCGTCCTTACCAGACCTTTGGGATCTTCCCAAGAATCATAATATTTCCTAGGATATAAATCCTAACAAGCTACCACGTGGTATGGTGACAGAAAGTCCTTACTGGACCTTTGGGATCTGCCTAGGAATCAAAAGATTTGCTAGGATATAAAATCCTAATGGAGATACTACTACTAACCACAACTGGAATATACATGCATAGGTACTCTAACAGACTGTCCTTACCATACCTTCGGGATCTTCCTAGGGATGATCAATCCCCTAGGATATAAAATCCTAATGAAGCTACCCGTTGTTGGTCAGGATACCATAGTATCATCAACATCACTCCCCCTTTCGAGGGAGGTCCTTTCAGAAAACACCAAGATTGTCTCAGAAGTACTCAAAATTCATACGAGACAGAGGCTTGGTCAACACATCTGCAACCTGCTCATCTGTGCCAATAAATTGGAGCTTTATAGCTCCCCTCTGCACCATATCATGAATGTAGTGATACCAAATCTCTATGTGATTCTAATTATCATGGAACACTAGGTTCTCTATCATATTTATACAACTCTACTTAACAAAGAATCACAATGGCTTCCATCTCCAGATCGAACATACATGTCAACAAATTCCAAATCCATATGGATTCACAAATGGCGAAACATGCTGCAACATATTCCGCTTCTGTCGTGATGAGAGAAATATTGGAAATCTTCCTGCTTTGCCATGAAGTCATGGCTGACCCCAAATTGAAACAACATTGTGAAGTTATTTTTCTGTTTGAAGCACTTCCAGCCCAATCTGAATCAGTATAACCATACAATATGAAGTCACAATCTCCAGTATAACAGATACCATAATCCAACGTACCCTTAAGGTATCCCATCACATGCTTTGCAGCTACAAGGTGAACACGTCTGGGTTCCACTAGATACTGACTCAAGGTGTTCAAAACAAAGCATATATTTGGCCTGGTATTCGTTAGATACATCAATGATCTAATAATCTGTCTGTATAGAGTGGCATCAACCAACTCTGATGAAGTATCAATCAGGAGCTTCAAATTTGTTTCCATGGGTGTGTTCATGGATTTACATTTCAACATGTCAAATCTCTTTAGTATTTCAACTGCATACTTCCCTTGGTTAAGGAAGATATTCTATGTGCTCTGCCAAACTTCAATACCTAATAAATAATGCACCGGGCCTAGGTATTTCATCTCAAACTCTGTAGCAAGCTTCTTCTTTCTATATATGATGAGATTTTCTTCTCCGGTAAAGAATAAATCATCCACATATAGTAGCAATATCATTGGCTCATCATTCATAACCTTGAAGTAAAGGTTAGAATCAACTTTCCTCTTGGTAAAGTCTAAGCTTGTCAGAAAATTATCAAGTCTTCCATACCAAGCTCTAGGAGCTTACTTCAACCCATACAAATCTTTCTTCAACTTGCAGACATGAGTCTTTCTATCTTCAACTTCAAACCCTTGTGGTTGTTCTATATACACTTCTTCTTCAATAACACCATTTAAGAAATTTGTTTTCACATCCATCAGGTGTAAATTCCACTTCATTTTATACTTGCAAGAGCTATGATGGTTCTAATAGAAGTGTATATGGCTACAGGAGAAAATGTTTCTTCACAGTCAATACCTTCCTTTTGAAAAAAACCACGAGCCACATATATTTCCTTATGTTTTTCAATACTTTATTCTGCTGCATGTTTTATTTTGTATATCCACTTGGAAGATACCACATCTTTGTTATTTGGTCTAGGAACTACTCCCCATACATATTTCTTTATGATGGGCTGGTATTCTTCTGTCATGGCGTCCATCCATTCTTTCTTCTGAACAACTTCTTCAAATAAATTAGGTTCATTTTCTATGAGATCACGCATCAAGGCCATATAGATGGAGAATCTCTTAGGTTTGTTTCTTTGTCTCATGGTTCCTTCTGGGGCACCATACTTCTCTGCATATTGAATAAGTTCCCTCGCCCAAGTTGGAATTCTCTTGTGAATGATCGTCATACAGGGATGTTCTTGGTATTCTATCATATCATGATCTTCTGGAATCTCATCATCAGGGGTAACTATAACTTCCTTCATGGGTTATGAAACTCTGGGAGATACATGTTCTTCTTCATATACTTATTCAAGCTGACATTTCCTTGATCTTTTGAGTGTTCCACCTTCATCAAAGTTTACATATCTGTTGATATCATTATGATGGTAACCTGGTATGTAAATTCTGAAGGCCTTAGAGACCTCACAGTATCCAACAAATATTCCCTTCTTTCTTGAAGAATCCAACTTAGTTCTCTTTTCTTTTGGAATGTGTACAAATATCGGAAAACCAAATATTTTTATATGGCTTACTTCTAGATTCTTTTCGGTGAACATTTCTTTAGTGTTTTTGAATCCATGTGCACTATGGGATAATAAGTTTTGGACATATACTGTTTTTCTTGCTTCTTAAACCCATAAGTGCATTGGAATATCTTGATTGTGAATCATAGTATTTACTTCTTCCATAATCATTCTATTCTTTCTTTCCGCTACACCATTTTGTTGAGGATTATAGGGAGGGGTGAGATCCCTCTTAATCCCAACATCTCTGCAAAAGCTTCCAAATTCATTTGAAGTGTACTCTCTTTTGAGCACTCAACACACCCTAAAAGTATGTGTTCATTTTTTACTTTTGGGTACCACTTGATCCTTTACACTGTTTGTTTTGCCTTCAATATGAAACTGATACTTGCACTTATTTTTATGTTCATGTTTGAATTTTCTAAAGCCTACCTGAACATATAAAAAAGAATCATCTTAATCGTTAAAGGGTGCTTAATAAGATACTTAGGGAATCGACACACTAAATATTTCCACGATGTGCTTAGGAGTTCGGCATCGGTAAACATTAAAGGTGTTGAAAATCATTTGAGAAGTTTAAAATAGCTGAACACTAATCTTCATCGGCATCAGAATATGAAAGTATTACTTTTTATGATTGAAATTTGGCAGAGGTATTGATGAAGACCGACCCATTCGACTTCGATAGGAAAACGAAAAGGTAAGCATCATGCAAAGAGAAGAGAAGTATCTCCAATTTCCGACACCCGACATGATTTCGGCGTCGGAGAATTACGAAATACAATACTCATTGAATTTTACATTTTGAATTTGCTGACCCCCGATGCCACCCAAGTATAGGTAGTCACAATATCTTTTTAGTAATTTTGATGTAAATAGACCCCTAAAGTACAATCCTTACCCACCATATGAATCTTAAATTGTATGTTCAAATATTTTAAGTAACCTCGAGTTGATAAGCCACATCAACATCAATCAATATCAGAATTTTTAGAGCAAACATATCAACAAATTCACATCGCAAAAATAACAATTATAAAATCATATAATTTGCACAAAAACTTAGATAAAAGAACGTAGTTAATTTACATTCAAAATGGAACAAGATACATTCAAGAAGCTTTGAGTTTTCATATAATTAGAAAAAATTCCCACCAAACATGGGCTACATACAAATAGATATCGTCGACATATTTACTGACAGTCCTGGTCACAGTGAGAGCACAAAACCCTTACCACAAAAGAGGAGAAATATTAAGTGTCACTTCGGGGAATGCAAAGAAAATGCTTGCCCATTATGCATCTCCTACGTGCACACCCCTTCTTGGACTACTTCTCGCACCCTGTAATGTTTCCTCTCCCTTTTTCGCTTCCATCCTTTGTGCCTCACACAACTGCACAATTGTATCTTGAGCTTCTCAAAGCTGTCTCTGGTGCCAAATTGTGTTTCCTCTATGACTCTTTTATGCCTATACCTCCTGGTTCTTCACCGCCAACTAGCTTCGCAACTCTCTATTTTCTTGGTAAAGTTCGGCTATAGCAAGTTGGGCCTACTCTAACTGCTGTATGGAACTCTTAACGGGAGAACCCAATTCTTTTTCCCTCCCCTTTCGTTCCTCACTTCCTTTACTAGCAGTCTCCACAAGCCCTGACTGGTAATTAAGCATCATAGACCCCTCAGTGGCAGGATGTATACTCATCTTAGCTTGGGGGCAGTCTTCCTCCCTTTTTCCCATGTCTTTCCTAGGCCTCCCTTTTCTCCATGGCATTCACTCCTATAAGGTCACGGTATCCAACATACCTCCTTCAAATGTAATTATCTCCACCCCAAATTCCTCTAGAGGCACCAACACCCTATCCAAACGAAAGCATGTACCTCCTGTTGAAGCTTTGAGGAAATTGGGGGCCAATAAGAATGAATCCCTGGTGCATTGGGGCTCAGACCTGGAACTCCGACTACCTTGCAAACGCCATCCCTTGTTAGGAGGGGACCCCATAATGCAACAAAATGGTGGCTTGGATGCCTATAGGTAATGAAGGACCACTACACCAATTTTCTCCTGAATAAACACACAATATTAGCATCACAGAAGCATAGAATTGACTTATGCGTGGAATTCCCCACATAATTGCTAGAATTTATAGACAAACAAAGAAGAAAACCAGAGTGTGCCCAAAGAAAACTCACGCTTCGTGAGAAGATGCCTTGAATACTTAACGCATCACAACTTCTCATCGGATGTAATCTAGAATGCTTGAAGCATCGTCGATCCAAGTTGCAGAGAATGTGCAGTACGATCATTCCAATCTCTTTAAACTCCCTAGCTTCCATTATTGATGAATTATAGTTGACACACTTGGTAATACAGATTCGAGAGGAATTTAATGACTTCCTTACTATGGTATCTGACCTTCTATGAACGTGCATGCTTAACCCTGGTGTGTTTTCCTAGGCCCAAAGGTGGAGCAACTACTATGACGGTTCCAACACTTGTATCTGTCGTACTAGATTTTCCACTCTTTGGCGCGCTGACATGACTCATTTAAACTGAAGAGGAGAAGCAACATGGATAAAAGACATCGCAGGTCATTTAAAGGAACAACTAGGATCACGTAAGTATTAAGTGATCGACGCTAACGAGCTCCCTAGGTATGCACCGATCGATTATGTTTGTTGGTATCCTATATCATATTTTCTCGATCGCTAAACTATCTCAAACCATCTTGCAGGAAGGATTCCCCAATCACCAAATAAATATTGCTCCATGATCTCATCGATGAACCCAAAAGAAAAACCGAAGCACGATTAATAGAGCGATGAAGGATAACAAGTTCCTCGAGTTTGGCACCCCGATAATTTCATTGACTTGAGCGACGTGGTCAAGCGACATGCCAAACAAGATGCACTATGGACCAAAGAGTTCACAAAAAGAGTTGTCGTGAAGCCAGGGAAAGTACGAAAATTCACAGAACATCTGATCAAAGCCTGAACCATGCTACAGCAACTGAAATCCAACTTAGTAAAGTACTGGGTGCATGCAATAGACATCAGGGGAATATATGCGGCCCCAATGGAACAACATAGATTCCCATGAGCCCAAACTTGTAAAAAACTATTTTTCAGCTGAACTGGATATGAGAGCAGTCATCCTTCCCAAGAAGTATCTCAAGACAATTGTTAAAGAAGCTATTAGAAGATAATGCCACATGGCGATTTTTTTTTTGTTTGAATTGTAATTAGCTGTTAGTACCCGATAAAACTTTATATTATAAATAAGGACATCGACCAATTAATTAGAGGTCGATGGTTGTTGTAAGAAATCTTTATTTTTGGTTGTTAAGAATTATTTTGAGACTAATATGAATTGAGAATTCCTTATGGACCAAAGAGAAACTATTTTCATCAGATGCATGTGATTGGTCTTGGAGAAGAACTACTTCCTATCCTGTTTCATGAATGATGCAATAATGAGTAAGAGCAATTAATTATGCTGTCAAGTTATCTGGTGCAATGTTTTGATGTTCTTTGCTTTAATGATGAAGATAAATTGTTGTGTTATTATGTGATGCATGGTTATGGAAGATGAATTATTTTTCTTGCCATTATCTTATTACATATGTGCTTTCTTCCTGATAGTTAGTTTTTCAGACAGTAATTGGATGCTCACATGGTTAATGTATTAGTAGTAGGCCTGTGGTATAGAGTAATTGTTTGCATGTTGAGCAGCGGGTTATCCCAAGATTAACCTCTTCCACAATAGTTAAAACTTAATCTTGTTAATTGTCAAGTTGGTTTATGCTAGCTTGCATCTCTCATATCAGCCCCACCCAAGAGAAAATACAGAAGAAAATAGTCCTAACTGAAGGAAGAGCCTTCACAAAGAAACACAAAGCCCATCAATAAATTGGTTGAATCACAAGATATGGAGAACCATTCCATTTTAAATGCTGCAGAGTCTAATTGGGCCTCGGTGGTGGGTTTGGTTCCTACTATTGAGTCAAGGGATTTAGGTCCCATCAATAGAATTGGTGCTAGAAGGAGGGCCTGAGAATGAATGGTTGAGTACATATTTTATCTATCATTTCAAATAGTCGATAGATTCTTAACAACCCACATGCATGGCTAGTCTGTCACAAGACAACCCACACACATTGAGTATTCCCGAAACAGATAACTCACCCCAGCCCAAGGAAGAACCTTTTCACCCTAAAATATCTTACGCTCTTCCTCACGAGGAAGTGAATCAATTCAGGAGGATCACTAGAGCCTATGCCTGACAGATCGATGCATTGTACTTAGCTCCCATACTCCCTCGAAGAAAACAACAAATCATACCAGTCGTTATCACTCCCGACGAAGTTTTTGTATAGTTCATAGAAGACTTAATAGATTTTGCAATTACCAAAATCCAAGAAACTCTTGATCTGATACCCAAAACGCTAGCCGCCAACGTCTCCGAGCCAAACGACTTTTCAGAAGAAGAAGAGTTTGAATCGGATTTCGAAGATATGAAGGATAATAATAACCATAAGGAAGAAAGGGAAATATCGCTTTAGAACAATCAGCCTTGGCTGGTCGGAGACGTCATGGCTGTCCCTAGACGAGTACATAATCTTCCCCGAAATCTGGAGAAACGACTTCCTAAGTATGACCCCACAACTTTAGTATTACCCTAAGATCACATCAAGAAGTTCATACTCACGATAAAACTTATGAATGTTCAACATGAATACGTAGTCTGCAGACTTTTCCCCTACACATTTGAAAATTTAGCTTCCACGTGGTATTTTAATTTGCCAGTAAGATCGATTACCAACTGGACTAAGTTCCAGAAAGACTTTCTAGATAAATTTACAGAGGAAACTACTACGGGAGCCCTGATGGCTGAGTTATTCGCAGCCACCATGAATTTGAAAGAGAGTGTCAAATATTTCAGCCAGAGGTTCACGACCATCCTAAATAAATTCCAACCTGCGGTAAAACCAACTCAAGAGTTACAAATCGAGGTCTACGCCAACGTGCTCCCGGCTTCCATTTCTATTTTTGTAAAAAGAACTGCTAAGCAAACCCTGGCGTAAAATTTTGAGGAGGCCAAAATGATAGAATTCTAGATGAAAGGATGTAAAGAAGGCCAGGTCTCTCTAGTAAAGAAAGAAACCTAGCACCCTCCCAGGGGAGGACTTCTTCTGATTAGGCCTCCGGGAAAACTGGTTGAACAGACTCATGGTGTAATGTCCCCAAGGCCGAGACCTGTTGTAAATCATGTCTATGAAGTATAAATCTTTCATTATGAATTGTAATTATGTTTTATAGGCTGATGAGATAGGTTTATATAAGCTGGTGGGCTTATGTGTTATTAGGTCGGAGAGCCTAAGTGTTAAGGCTGGGAGCCTGCTTTTGTATATGTAATCATGCAGAACATTAATAAAAAAATATAAACACCACTGCATGCAGATCGACCATGATGAATGAGTGATGGGGGACTAAGCTTCCACATAATGGGTAATGGATTGGGGGCTGGAAGGTTGGAAAGAGAGGCTAAGTGTTGAGCCTAAGGAATTAAGTCCTTGGGAATAATATTTTAATATTATTCCAAAATCCGTGTGAAATATATGTTTTGTCCTAAGTTCCTGGAGAGGAATTCATGATGATGGAGTGCATGCAACTTCATGGGTGACATGTGTAGACCCAGGCACATGCAGTTAAAAACTATAGAAGTCAGTCATGGAGGGGGTCGCTCCTCATTCCATGATCCTTTGCGTCTGATTTCGGATACCCTCATGCAGCTCTGAGAACCAGAAAACCGAGGTGTCTTCCTGAAGACCAAAACAACATCCGTCTGATTTCGTTATTGGTTTGTGTATACCCTTGACATACCTATGCATCATTGAGAGAACTAGTCGGGAGGGGAAAGTCGACTTGTGAGTTCTAGAACCCAGTCTATCTGCCATTGCCAAGCTGAATCCATACCCGATCTATCCGTAGGTTGTTGTTTTCTATTTTCCTGAGTGGGGTTGTGTTGTGGTTATCCTCACCATGTGAGAATTGAGTCGGAAGGGGCTGAAGAATCGGGTTTTAAGTCCCTTAGTTGTAGAGGCAGTCTATCAAGCCAGTGAGAAGCTATTTCCAGGTGAAGGAGTCTGCTGGGAAGTGGTATTCTTCCAGAGAGAGTCCAGCACCAGCTACGGATCTCTAAGAATTCCTGATCCGGCCTATTGCTGAGACCCAGAGAGGGAGGTGAAGCACTGATGGACTGTGCTTGTGAAGGTGTATACTCCCAAGCAGAACATGCATGTGGGGAATGAGATTCCATGAGTAGTGGGCGTAAGAAGGCATCCTGGGAAGAATCCTTCTGGTTATTCTGTGCAGTTTTTCCTGTAACCTCAGCCTAGACTAGGATCCCTTACCTTGGGTGGAGCTTAGTCCCAACTCGGGGGTGACCCACTTCTGAGCATGATGAGCAGCGTGGTCTAAGGCTGGGAGGTTCATGGAAGGCTTGCACGTAGTTGGTGGAATTACCACGGTTTCAAAGATAAGTATCAGCTTATGCTTACTATTATGTTTTGCATGCCTGTGATGCTTATATGTATCATGTATTTTGTTGTGCATATGAATTATTGTTAATTCCATGGATTATTTATGTTAGCAGTAATCTTGTGCTTACTCTAAGTTAAATGTGTTTAATTTGATTTAAATGTATGTTATTAATTAATTATGAGAATGATGTTGTTCCGCACAGTAGCGTTTGCCCGACCAGTGGGATGACGACCCAGGGGACGTTACACATGGTAATGGTAATGGTGATATAGAAGATCTACAATGCATGGTTAAGAAATTATCAAACAAAATTATAAACATGAAGAGAAATGCAGGGAAGGGAAACCAAGGCCAAAGGCCCTACAAGCCTTTCTTTAAAAGAAACCCTCCTTTCAAAGTGATTGAACCCCCCCTACTAACTTAAATATCAATCTAGGGAATGTCACATCTGATTCCTTCTGTACTTATCATCAGGAGAACCACTCCGAAAGAGACTACCCTCAATGGGTCCACACCATGAATTTGATGGCCAATCGGTTTCTAGACGAAGTGTCCCTAGCCGAAAAGCCAAGCAGTTCGGTTATGAATATGGTGGACCAGGAATAATTTGACCCACCATGAGACACAACCATGTTGATATGGGATCCTTACCTGATCATGCCTTCCAACGATCTTTTTGAGTCTCAGGAACAACCCACAGAAGTTTTAGCAATACAGATGCGCAGTAAGGGTCCACCCGGCTCAAAAGATACCGATGCCACCCGAGCTTCACAAATTAAGTTAAATCCCGACCGCCTGAAAATGTATTTCGCTCTCGATAAAAATCCTATAAGCATTCATACCCACGAGTCGCCCAAACTAGATTACAACATGGTCGAATATTTGAAGAAGCTAAAGGCCAATATTTCAGTTATGGACATATGTAGGCTCCCTCAGTAGAAATACTTTATGTTACAGACTTTGAACTCTACGAAAAACCTGACGACAGGCAATGACCCAGAAAGAAGTTTGACTCACAAAAGTCCAGTAGGAAAACCAACTATGAATTCTTGTTCGAGAGATAGAAAAGAAAAACCTTTTGTCCCCCCGTTCCTCCTAACGTTTGAAATATTTAATAGAAACATCCACAATTGTTTAGTATATTTTGGAGCATCCTCCAATGTCATTCCCTTGTCTATTTGCAAGAAATTGAATGTTGTTCCTCTCAAGACTGATAAAATGTCATACAACTGGATAGGACCTAGGTCAAGGTCATAGGAGAACTCAAAGACGTGATGATCAGGATATCAACTCACCCCACATTTTTGAAAGTGATAGACATTATTGTAATAGATATCCCAGAGGCATATGGGCTATTACTGAGCCACGATTGGTCTGAAAAGATAAACGGTTATTTAAGTACAGACTGGGAACACCTTTGGCTACCACTGAAAGGATACAAGAACATGATCATAATATATAGGGAGAGATATCTGAAACATACAGTCACTAATTTAGAAACCCATAATGAACCCTCGTCCACAGATTTCCCCACACTGGGCAATTATTCCTGCGACTCCTACTTTGGAAACTTCGCTCCCCTCTTATCCAATGTTCCTCCTACTCAAAACTCTGAATTGATTTTCTAATAGAAATCATCGATGCCAACAGGAGAGACCCTCTTCTGCCAAAACGCGATGCTAGAAGTTGCGAAACAAGAGGTCAGGGAATAAGAAACTAATAAGGGAAACAAAAACAACGATTCCCGCTCACAAATTTGGACCCTCTATTTCGATGGATCTAAATCTCAAGAAGGGTATAGAGTAGGGTGTATTCTCATCGATCCTATTGGCAAACATCGTTTCTTGTCCTGTAGGCTAGAATTTGAATATACCAAAAACACTGCCGAATATGAAGCTCTGGTACAAGGATTAAGGAAAGCCATAGATTTGGATATCAAAGAATTGAAATTTTTCGGGGACTCTGAAATTATTGTTAGACAAGTAAGAAATACTATACATTGCAATTCTCCTCATTTGAAGAACTATCAGTAGGAGGTGCATATGTTAATAGAACACTTTGGGGCTTTTAACATCATTGTGATCCCTAGAACAAAGAATATTCTTGTTGACTCCTTTGCCACAACCGCTTCCAGGCTGTCGCCTTTAGAAGATTATGAAGCTTCTTGATTCACTGTGGAACTGCTCTACAAACTGTCGGTACCGAATAACATCTCTAATTGGAAATTCTTTGAAGGAGATGAACAAATCTTAAACTTCTTGACTAACCAAGACAATTTCAAATATCTCACTATTGATGATCAAGAATTCCAATTGTTTTCCATAGAAACCGATCCTCAGACGGGATGACCCATGGATAAATCAAAGGGTCACACGATCCCGAAAGGGATAGCTAATATAGAGAATCTGTTTGACCTGAAAGAGTGATTTAAGGGACCCAAAAACGCAAATACTGGTAGCTCTTGTCCCCTGCATGAAACAATAAATCTTGGAACCCCAAAGAATCCAAAGAATGTGAATCTGGGCAAGACTATATCCAAGGAAGAGAGGAAATCTTACCTCAAATTATTCAGACAATACCAAGATGTCTTCGCATGGTCCTATAAGGATTTTAAAACATATGATACCGGCATCATTCAACACACCATCCCTTTAAAACCAGAAGTAAAATCTTTCCAACAGAAGCTCTGAAAGTATCACCCATCCCTGGAACCTCTTATGTATTAGGAATTAAAGAATCTTTTAGATGCCAAGGTCATTTTTTAGGTTAGGCATTCTGCTTGGGTAGAAAACCTTGTTCTGGCGAGGAAAAAGTGAGGGGAAATCCGCTTATGTGTAGATCTTAGGAACCTCAACAGGGATTAAAAAAAGGACAATTACCTATCCCGCTGATGGAACAACTCCTACAGACTGTGTCTAGCTCAAAGATCTTCTCTCTACTAGATGGTTTCTCAGGTTATAACCGAGTCCTTGTTTCAGAGAAATATCGTTTAAAAACCACTTTCTGAACCAAATGGGGAAACTTCGCTTATAAGAGCATGCCTTTCGGGTTAATTAACACAGGAGAAACCTTCCAAAGAGCCATGGACGTGGATTTCTGAGTACTAATCAATAAATGCATGGTTGTGTATCTAGATGACGTAGCAGTGTATTCGAAGAACAAAGAAGAGCACATCCAACACTTAACTCAGATTTTTGAGAGATGTAGGAAATACGGTATATCCTTAAATCCTAAGAAAACTATCTTCAGTGTCGAGGAAGGTAAACTGTTAGGTCACATTATATCTCAAGTAGGGATTCGCATAGACCTGGAAAGGATTAAAGCCATAGCTCAACTTCCCTTACCCCATAACAAGAAATATATGCAGTCCTTTTTTGGGCAAATCAATTTTGTGAGGAAGTTCATGCCCGAATTCGCAGAAATCATCAAACCCTTACAAAATATGATTCACAAAGATGACAAATTCAAGTGGGATGATGAGCGAAAGGATTCCTTCAAAAATATCAAGTCTTCCATTTCCCAGGCTCCAGTGTTGCGAAGCCCCGATTTCAATAGAGATTTTTTCCTTTATACTTTCGCCTCTGATGAATCGCTAGCTGCAGTCTTGACTTAGAAGGATGATGGAAAAAATGAAGCCCCGGTGTAATTTATGAGTACTAATCTTCAAGGAGTTGAGCTCAATTATCCTGCTATCGACAAACAAGCCTATGCAGTTTATGAGGCGGTGAAACATTTTCGGTCTTACATCCTCAAGAATCACACTAAAGTAATTGTGTTGCACCCTATAGTCCGATCCTTTTTTATCCAACAAGAAATGGGGGAAATAAGAGGGAATTGGATGGCGGTATTCCAGGAATTCAATCTGGATATAAAACCTGCAAAACTAGTAAAAGGACAAGGTTTGTGCAAGCTTGCGGTCGAAGCTCAGGATCAAGTAGATGAATATCTCGGATGGGAGAATGAAATGAAACTGTGGTGTGGTAATGTATAATACATCTCCCCAGGACAAGACTCCTGTTACATGTTAACGTTCTGTAATTTCTCGGATGAAGAAGAAATTGACAGAGGTAACTGTTTCAACCACATGGAGTCTTGGATCTAGCCCTCCAAGACTCAGAGAGGGCTCTCTTTGTATGATTTAACTTGGTTTGGAATAGGATATATGTCAGGCTAGCTATGAAATTATGGGGTTGGGGTTTTGGTTTTTTAAATGGTTGGTTTGGGACAACAAGGAGGACCATTGGGAAAATGGGGTCAACAGGTCAAAACTGAGTGAATGAATGAATAAATAAGAACATTTGTAACCAAGAAAGGAAGCCATGACAATGGATCTTAATATTTGTAAGATGGAAAATAAGAATGGGTTAAGAATCATCTCAAATGCAGAGCAACGTTCATCTGAATTCTACATTCAATTTTCAGAAGAAAACATAGACATTGCTTTAAGCCAAATCAGGGTGTACAAGACAAAACCTAAGAATAATTTTCTTATAAATAATGATGGAAGAAAACAATATGAGAAAAATGAGAAAATGACAGTTTACGTCAGAGAAACTTCACCACCAAATCATAACACAAGAATCTGGAAATCCAATATCTTAATATTCGTTCAACACCACTTCAGCCTATTGGTCATCTTTACAAAACATAAAATATGTTTTTTGGGTCATCTTCCTATCAGGTCCCTCCAGGTCGCACCTTCCTCTCAGGTCGAACCCCCTATACCTCCAATTCATCCAATATATAACAGTTTATGGCCACATTAGATCCCTATGAATCGAACTCCTCTAGCCTACAAAAGTGGATTTGTTCCTATCTTTTGGTTAATGTTTTAAATATTGGGAGTTTGGGATCTTTACTTCATTCCAAAAAAAGAAAACAATTAACAAATCAAAACGACACCTGTAAATTGTCTCCGAACTATTATAGCTAATGAAAACAAACTCCTTAAGATCTAGAACTGCTCTGTATCCACTGATCTTCTGCCTCAAAATGATGAAAGGCACCTCACCAAATGCTAAGTTGTCACTTGAGAACTTGACTGCTAGTTATCTTGGATGAATTTGAGTTTCCATTCGTATTCTTCTCTTATCCTTGAGCTGCTAAAAATATCTAAGAACAAGGGATACAAATGATTATGTTTCCACCTGACATTTTGCTGCCTTGATATTTGGAGGAGTTTTGGTAATGTGAAACTAAATTTCTGCCAACTGTGCCTGATATATCTTTGACTGAATGAAACTTCCTGAAAATGTGAATCAAATTGCCACCTAGGTGCCACTTGCCTTGTGTATTATTTGGATGCCTCGAAAACAGGGATACTCTGTAATTTCAATCCACCATACCCAGTTGCATGTGCCATTTGCTTGATTATAAATCGGGCATGAATTTGGAGAAGCACTTTCTCTTATCCACAAAAGCCTAAACAATGATCCGCCTTGTTAATTTAAGAGCCTTTCCACATGTTAATAATGCGTGTGAGGGTTTCCTTTGGGTGATTACAGCGGAGTATGCTTCTCTTCCACAGATGTCAGATACCTAGAAAACCAACAATCAAACAAAACAGGATGGAAAAGCGAGATTGGGTGTTTTGAACAAAACAACATTCATTCTATGACTCAACATAGGTTCAATATGAGATGTGAACTGGTTGAAGTTTGAATCAGTTGAGCCTTCTGAAATATTAGCTATTTTAAACATTGGCCGCAAAGACTTTTGCTCCAATCTTGTATTCCCAACCATAGTATTGACCCTTAAATCATTTTTGGCATTGGCCGGGGATGTCAACATGTAACTTGAGTTGGAGTCATCAAGCATAAACTCTAGCCACTAATTAATCGAAACAATGTTATTAGTTCTGTCACTTAGTCTCTCAAATGAAACATCTGATTGCAATGTGGGATCTTCCTGGATGTCGACCTCTTCCTACTTCACTTGTGGGTAACCTTTGTTTGACAGATCTTCAATAGAAACCCAGTTTGGTCATCCTATCAGAAAAAGAATTATTCATTACTGAAGGTAAATAATTCCTCTGTATTGGTGATTCATTCTAGCCTTCAATCTTTGGATCTGTTCCATTTCTTTTGCAGTTCCTCTACTTTATGATTCCACATAATCTCCTGTTGGCAACCAATCATTTTTTTTATTTGCTCTTAAAAAACGCTGCCTACACCGCTTGTCCCGTTAATGACAAATCATCGTCGCATTGTGCTTCTAGACATTTGTTTCATTTTTGCAACAATTGCAATTTGGTCTCGATTTGATTTTCATAACTGTAAGTGTGAAAATACCTCTTTCATCATTTGGACTGTAGTCATCTTTTATCGATTTCTCCAAAATACACTTGACCATTGGTTTATCACATGACTGCTAAAGATTTTCTCGAACTTTTATCCTTGAGCATACTCTCACCTTGATTGCGCATTTGGATATGTTTGATTGCTAAGCCTTTGGGCATAAAAATTATTGTTTTATTCTGATCTTATAAAAGTTATGATGGATTTGGTCTTATTGCTTTGATTCTTATTGCTATGGTCTTTTCATTCAGTTATTATATGAGAAATTTTGGATCATTATGTTCTAAAAAACTTTGGAATGCAAACATTTCAATGTGCAACGAATACATTGGTAAGTTTATGAAGTCAATTCAA
>JZKD02S2369673.1:219871-232162 GCA_000966675.3 Picea glauca
GATAATTTCAAATAATAAGCCTCTTCAAGGGGGCAACCTCCTTTTACCCCACTTAAATGTTCAAGTACAAGATGATTCAAAATGAAAATGTCTCCTTGGTATATATAGGAGACTATGAGGTACAATTATTGTTGGCATGTTTATAGGCAAAGTGTGCTTGTCATTGATGGAAAAATATCAGAGTATGCAACGATGGAAAAATAGGAACAACGTAATCTCAGGAGGAGAAGTGACAGTGATCATTGGATCCCATTGAGAATTCTCGATGACCGTCAGATCTAAATTCAGATAGGTCGAGCACGGAGAAGGAGGACAGATCTTGGGCGTTAGATCCAAGCGTGGGGTCCAACCGTCATTTGATCTAGGAGAACCTGCATGTTCTCTAAATTTATAGGAGAAGCGGGCTTACAAAATCCTGAAACAGGCACATCAACAAAGACTCCATTTCGGATACTGGGAGTTGGAGTCAAGAGTCGAGAGTCTTCATCACAGGAGTCCCGAAGTTGCGAAATGTGAAACGCTGAAATCCCGAAATAGGCACATCAACAAAGTGGCAATATTAGAAGCATAAACTCCATTTCTAAGTTTCGAATACCGGGAGTTGGAGGAGTCAAGAGTCGAGACTCTTCATCACAGGAGTCCCGAAGTTGCGAACTGTGAAACACTGATCATTTCGGGGTTTGTGACTTGGAGTGTCGAGATACTTCTCCATAGGAATGCCGAAATGAAAAATCGTGAAATCACTTTATGGATAAATGCTTGGTCACAACTATGGGCATGTGAAGGAAGGAGATTTCAAGTTGCAAGGCTCCATTTTGTGATCGAGAGTTGGAAGAGTCATAGTGACTCGCAACAAATTCGCGAAACGCGAAATTGCGAAATGCAGTTTCGAATAAGGTTGTGGTCACAGCTAGTGTTCACATCTGCAGAAGATGGAGGAAGGATCTAGTGAAAACAAGCTCCATTTCGGAGATCGTGACATGGAGTGTCAAGATATCTCATCATAAGGAATGCCGAAATGAAAAAAACACCTTTTGGTGTAGGTTTCGGATACCGGGAGTTGGAGTGTCGAAACACTTCACCACAAGGAATGTTGAAATGTCAAAATGTGAAAATGTGAAAAACACCTTTTGGTGTAGGTTTTGGATACTGGGAGTTGGAGTGTCGAAACACTTCACCACAAGGAATGTCAAAATGTCGAAATGCGGAAATGTGAAAAACACCTTTTGGTGTAGGTTTCAGATATCGGGAGTTGGAGTGTCGAAACACTTCACCACAAGGAATGTCGAAATGCGGAAATGCGGAAAACACCTTTTGGTGTAGGTTTCAGATACCGAGAGTTGAAGTGTCGAAACACTTCACCACAAGAATGTTGAAATGCTTAAATGCGAAATGGGGAAATAAACGCAAGACCCTGCAGATTTAATCCAACGGTGCTAGTTATTTGAGCATCTGATCGAAGGGTTATTGTTGATCTTCATGATTAATTGTTCAGTTGCGATTCAGTTATCAGAACCGAATCATAGTTCTTGGATGGTTGGCGTTTGATTTGTTGAAGCGTTGTTCTAGGTATTTGAGGGGTAATTGAAGGGGTTGTAGTGCATAAAAGAAACACACAGTGACTGTGTGTGGTTGGTTGTTCTGAATGAAAAATGAGTTGAACTGTAAAGAAGGGAAAATTACAGTATGAGCAGTGTGAGACCAACAGTATGGGCAAAGTGAGATAAAGCTCAGAGATGAGTAACAGATGAGGAATAGACATAAGCGAGATGTATTTTTCTTTTTGAGTCTTGAGCAAGCAAAGAAGAGCAAAAGTGGAGTGGCATTGAACAACCCAATGAGCAGAACCGTGGCACGGTGAAGAGCATGCAGAGGCACTGTGCATGGAGGAAGAAGAAGGTGCACAGATAGTATAAATACATAGAAGAAAGAAGAGATGGAGGCTGCTATTGAGAGTGATTCAGGTGTGTAGAAGGATTAGAGTGCAGCAACTGAAAAGCATAGAAGAGGAATGGTGCCTAGAAGGGACATGGCATGCAGAGCATAAAGTGCAGAAAAAACAAAGAATAGAGATGCATAGCTGAGACAGTAAAAAAAAACTGAGGTGCACTTGTAGAGAAAAGAAGAAGATCAAAAAGTGAAAGAAGATGCAGGCAGAGAGACACTGATACAGGAGAGTAGAGAAGCATAGCAGAACAACGATAAGCCTGGTAAGCCAATGAAAACTATTGAATCACTGTAATAAGTTTCAGTAGAAAATATTTATATTTCAGGGTGGTAGGGAGGTTCTAGGGAGGACTGTTGTCCTTAGAGGTTCAAGTGGGTGCTTTCACATAGGGAGTTGTAGCTTCCATCTGGTTGCAGCCATAAAAACTAGGGTGGCAGGGTGGTGCAAGGTAGAACTGTTGTTCTCTGTTAATAGGTTAGTGCATGTGTGACTGGAAGTTGGTGCTTCCATCCAGTTGGTGCTGGAACACTTAGGGAGTTGGTGCTTCCTTCTAGTGGCTGCTAGAGAAGCCAGGGAGTTGGTGCTTCCTTCTAGTGGGTGCTAGAGAAACCAGGGAGTTGGTGCTTCCTTCTAGTGGGTTCTAGAGAAACCAGGGAGTTGGTGCTTCCTTCTAGTAGGTTCTAGAGAAAATAGAGAGTTGGTGCTCTCAGCAAGTTGCAACTTGCAAAACAAAGGTTGTAGCCTCACAATGAGTTGGATCTCATATGTATGATAATGTACAGAATGTAAAGATTACTTATCATATCAAGAAAAAGAGGTTTTTACCCTTTATGGTTTTCATTAGGAAATATCTGTCTCTATATATTTCATATGTGTGATTGATGTCGAATGTTCTATTGCTTACCTACCTGCATTATTGTGATTTTCATTAAGTGCTCTGCAAAGAGTTTAAAATAAGCATAATTGTTTAAGCACGATAACAACTGATTCACCCCCCCCTCTCTCAGTTGTCCAACAATTGGTATCAGAGCGGGTTCCTTTTATCTAAAGGT
Source organism: Picea glauca (assembly GCA_000966675.3). NCBI lineage: Eukaryota > Viridiplantae > Streptophyta > Pinopsida > Pinales > Pinaceae > Picea > Picea glauca. The sequence goes on from JZKD02S2369673.1 coordinate 222,872, forward strand.
AGATCTGTAAGCTTAAACATGACAAGTCATAAAGGGACTTCAGCCACTAAGCCTCCTCTATTTGATGGAACAAATTTTTCCTTCTGGAAGGTTAGAATGAGAACATACCTAATGGCCTTAGGTGCTGATGTTTGGGATGTAGTAGAGACTGGATACATAAAGTCTGTTGTGCTAGCTTCCAAGGATGATAAGTTATAATTTAGCTTTAATGATAAGGGAATGAATGCTATCTTTAATGGAATTGTAGAAGCCAAGTTTGTAAAGGTGATGCATCTTCAAACTGCTAAAGAAATATGGGATAAACTTATTAGCAATTATGAAGGTAATGAGAAGGTAAAAGATGCCAAGATTCAAACCTACAGAGTACAATTTGAAAATCTATAGATGAAAGAAGATGAAACCATTGGGAAGTATTTTTTGAGAGTTGAAGAACTTGTGAATGTCATGAAGGGTCTTGGTGAGAAGATTGAAGAATCAATTTTAGTTCAGAAGATTTTAAGATCTTTGCTTGATAAATTTAATCCAAAAGTCTCTGCAATARAAGAACTAAATGATCTTAAAACTCTGTCCATTGATCAACTCCTAGGAACTTTAATTGCATATGAAATGAGAATCAACAAAGATAAATCCATTACTAGAGAAGCATCTTTTAAAGAAGACAAGGATACTGATTCAGATTTAGATGATATTGAGGCAAAATTTGTGAGAATTTTAAAGAAAGGATCAGGAAAATATCAAGGCAAGCTTCCCCTCAAATGTTTTAACTATGGTAAGGTAGGTCACTTTGCAAATAAGTGTCCACACAAGAAGAAGGACCAGAACTTTGAAGGTGAAGAGAAGTACAAATCCAAAATATTTGATAGAAATAAAAGTTTATGTGTAAACAATGATTACTCCTCATAAGACACTGATAGTGACTCTTCCTGTGAAGATAAGGTAAATGACTTCATGCTTATGGAAACAGAGGATTATGATAATAAAATCACAGGCAGTGATGATAGTGATGAAGAAGCTGTGGTTGATATGGAAGGAGAATTGATCAGTGCACTGGAAGAGATTGACAGACTCAGAATTAAGAACATAAAGCAAAAACAATTGCTGATACAGTTTGAGAAAGACAATAAATATCCTGATGAAGACTTTGCCCTGCTAAAAGTGGAATTAGAAGAGGCAAAGAAAATCGAGGACATTTTGAAACAACAGTTATCAGAAAAGAAGGCAAGATGTAAATCTATGGAAGAAGAAGTAGTGAAAACTAGGAAAGAGTTGGAGAAGTTTCAAGCCTTGTATCATCAGAATCTGTCAAGTATCAAAGCCTCGGAAGGATTAGCCACCATTCTAAATCAGCAAAGGAATCCAAATTTGAAAACAGGTTTGGGTTATGAAGAGGGATCAAGTAGTGGTCATCCAAGCAACAAAGACTTCATCAAGTTTGTCAAATCTACAACCAATGACAACAACAAACCTGCAGAAACAAAGGAAGACAATCAACCGCCCAGGAGGAGTAAAGAAAAAGGTGTCAGAACGTAATCTGTAGAACAAGGAAATAATACACTCCTTGCTCAAGGAAATCATCAACATGGAAGAAATAGATTTGCTCAAAGAAGACAACCATTTTCTAGGTACAAATAATTTTTCTATGGATATTGTTTCTACTATTCTAACTTTGGTTACAAAGCTGTAAATTGTTCCTTAAGACTTAGACATGAGAAATTAAGATTTCCAAGGAATAAATATCTGCCACAACAAATAATGATACAACCAAGTAACAAACCATCACAGATTGCAAATTTCTAAATTAAGTCTAGATACATGCAACTGAGGAGGTCAAGAAATAATAAACGGTCAATGAGTAGACAACGCTGCAACAATAACTTTGACCTATTGAACAATGGGATTGAATGCTATAACTATCACAACTTTGGCCACAAAGCTGCAAACTGCCATCTAAAGAATTACAAAGAAGATCCAAGGATAAATTTCTTAGATAGAAAGGCCAGCATACAGAAAAGGAAAGATAGTGAAAAATGTGGTCTAGCACTTTCAAATCAAAAACAAAAGGCCTCTGGGAATATAGATAATAGATGTTCCAAACACATGACTGGAGACAAGGATAAGCTTATGTCCATAAGTAAAAGAAAAACAGGAAATGTGATCCTTGAAAATGATGAACCAAGTAAAATCAAGGATAGAGGGATGGTGAGTTTGAGTAATGACAAAGGAGATGCCCAGTACATTCTGCTTGTGGATGGTCTGAAACATAATTTCCTTAGTACAAGTCAAAAGTGTGACAGAGGCAGTGAAGAGGTGTTCACATCCAAAGAGTGTAAGGTAAATGTAAACTCAGGACAAGCGGTGAATAAAGGCATAAGGACAATTAATGATGTTGATATTGAATCCTCCCCTGCAAGTAAAGAAGAAGACACATATATAATAAATGAATGTTCAGTTAGCATCTATCCCATTGAAAAAGTATAAGAAGAATCATCTCATAAGATGGAAGATGAAGTTTTGAAGGTTGAGAAGTCAAACACCCAAAGCAAGTTCTTAAATAGCTCCATGACCCTGGATAAGCTCTTGAATAGTCAGAGATCACCAAATGACAAATCTGGTATTCGATACAACAAGGAAGAAATCAGTACTCCTAAGAAAACGGATACAGGTCCTTCGTCTGTGAAAAAGAAAAGCAGGTATGAGAGTGGTTGTAGCGTTTTTTTCTTGTGATTGAATATGGTCATAAAAGCCTTGGATTGTATGCATCATGGAAGAAAAATGAAATTGCAGTAATAGAGATCGATGAGAATCAATGGGGAGATCCAAGGGTTGTTTGAAAAGTATGAGCTACCATTACACAGTGTGTCAGTAGGACAGCAGCATCTTCAACAACAACATTTTGTTTTACAAAATGATATACATGACATCCTGTAGAGATAACAAGAGGAAATACCTTGTCAAGGAAAGCTAACCTTTTAGAAAAAAAGGGGGGAAATAGTCAGAAGCGGAGAGATAGCAGTGACAGGGGGAGTCGTCCCATTATGACAAGAAAAGGTTGATGAAGGAGTCTCAGTAAGAGAGGTGAGAAATATTGAGTATTCTACAGAGGATACAACGGAAGCTGAAGTTGAACAGGTCCAAGAATCAGAAGGAGAAGACTCTGGGTTAGATACAAATATTCTGCAGGCATCAAATAAGAGAGTCCATCATGTCAGGGGGAGTTTGTGTAGGTTTGATATATTATACCTCATAAAAATACTACAACAGCTCGAGGGGAGCATGTTTTCTTTGACATTGATGTCAAAGGGGGAGAAAAGGAGTAGTCTAGACCGAATTCTATAGTTGGAGGTCCAAACAGATTAGCGCAATCATTCAGGATTGCCATCAATGCCAAAGGGGGAGATTGTTGGCATGTTTACAAGTAGAGTGTGCTTGTCATTAATGGCAAGATCAGAGTATGCAGTGATGGAAAAACAGGAAAAACGTAAGCTCGGGAGGAGAAGCGACAGTGATCATTGGATCCCATTGAGAATTCCCGATGACCGTCAGATCTGAATTCAGATAGGTTGAGTGCGCAGATGGAGGACAGATCTAGGGCGTTAGATCCGAGTGCGGGGCTGACCATTTTTGGATCCAGGAGAACCTGCACATTCTTTAAAGTTCTAGGAGAAGTAGGCTTACAAAATCTCAAAATAGGCACATCAACAAAGACTCCATTTCAGAGTTTCGGATACCGGGAGTTGGAGGAGTCAAGAGTCGAGACTCTTCATCACAAGAGTCCTGAAGTTGCGAAATGCGAAATGCCGAAATCCCGAAATAGGCACATCAACAAAGTGGAAAGGTCAGAAGCGGAAACTCCATTTCGGAGTTTCGGATACCAAGAGTTGGAGAAGTCAAGAGTCAAGACTCTTCATCACAGGTGTCCCGAAGTTGCGAAATGCGAAACGTTGATCATTTCGGGGTTTGTGACTTGGAGTGTCGAGATACTTCTCCATAGGAATGTCAAAATGTAGGAATGCCAAAATGCAAAATCGTGAAATCACTTTATGGATAAACGCTTGGTCACAACTATGGGCATGTGAAGGAAGGAGCTTGCAAGTTGCAAGGCTCCATTTTGTGATCGGGAGTTGGAAGAGTCACAGTGACTCACAACAAATTCGCAAAACACGAAATTGCGAAATGCAGTTTCGAATAAGGTTGTGGTCACAGCCAGTGGTCACATCTGTGGAAGATGGAGGAAGGAGCTAGTGCAACCAAGCTCCATTTCAGAGATCACGACATGGAACATCAAGATATCTCATCACAAGGAATGTCGAAATGCTGAAATGCGGAAATGCGAAAAACACCTTTTGGTGTAGGTTTCAAATACCGGGAGTTGGAGTGTCGAAACACTTCACCACAAGGAATGCCGAAATGAGGAAATGAGAAAAACACCTTTTGGTGTAGGTTTCGGATACCGGGAGTTGGAGTGTCGAAACACTTCACCACAAGGAATGCTGAAATGTCGAAATGCAGAAATGCGAAAAACATATTTTGGTGTAGGTTTTGGATACTGGGAGTTGGAGTTTCAAAACACTTCACCACAAGGAATCCCGAAATGCGAAAATGCGGAAAACACCTTTTGGTGTAGGTTTCGGATACCGGGAGTTGAAGTTTCAAAACACTTCACCACAGGAATGTTGAAATGTCGAAATGATGAAATGCGAAATGGGGAAATAAATGCAAGACCCTGCAGATTTAATCCAACGGTGCTGGTTATTTGAGCATCTGATCGAAGGGTTATTGTTGATCTTCATGATTAATTGTTCAGTTATGATTCAGTTATCAGAACCGAATCATGGTTCTTAGATGATTGGTGTTTCAGTTGCTGAAGTGTTTTTCTAGGGATTTGAGGGGTAACTGAAGGGGTTGTAGTGCATAAAAGAAACACGCAGTGACTGTGTGTGGTTGGTTTTTCTAAATGAAAAATGAGTTGAACTATAAAGAAGGAAAAATTACAGTATGCGCAGTGTGAGACCAACAATATGGGCAGAGTGAGATAAAACTCATAGATGAGTAACATATGAGGAATAGACAGAAGCGAGATGCAATTTTCTTTTTGAGGCTTGAACGAGCGAAGCAGAGAAAAAGTGGAGTGGTAGTGAACAACTCAATGAGAAGAACCGTGGCACGGTGAAGAGCATGCAGAGGCACTGTGCATGGAGGACGAACAAGGTGCACAGATAGTATAAATACACAGAACAGAGAAGAGATGGAGGCTACTGTTGAGAGTGATTCAGGTGTGTAGAAGGAGGTAGAGTGCAGCAGCTGAAAAGAACAGAAGAGGAATGGTGCATAGAAGGGACATGGCACGTAGGGCATAAAGTGTAGTAGAAGCAAAGAACAGAGATGCATAGCTGAGACAGTAAAAGAAGGCTGAGGTGAACTTGTAGAGAAAAGTAGAAGATCAGAAAGTGCAAGAAGATGCAGGCAGAGAGACACTGATACAGGAGATAAGAGGAACATAGCAGAACAACGATAAGCCCGATAATCCAATGAAAACTATTGAATCACTATAATAAGTTTCAGTAGAATATATATATATATTTTAGGGTGGTAGGGAGGTGCTAGGGAGGACTTTTGTCCTTATAGGTTCAAGTGGGTGCTTGAACACAGGGAGTTGTAGCTTCCATCTGGTTGCAACCAGAAAAGCCAGGGTGGCAGGGTGGTGCAAGGGAGAACTGTTGTTCTCTATTATACAGGTTGGTGCCTGTGTGACTAGAAGTTGGTTCTTCCATCCAGTGGGTGCTGGAACACTTAGGGAGTTGGTGATTCCTTCTAGTGGGTGCTAGAGAAACAAGGGAATTGGTGCTTCCTTCTAGTGGGTTCTAGAGAAACCAACGAGTTCATGCTAGAGAAACCATGGAGTTGGTGCTTCCTTCTAGTAGGTGCTAGAGAAAATAGAGATTTGGTGCTCTCAGCAAGTTGTAGCTTGCAAAAAAAAGGTTGTAGCCTCACAATGAGTTGGGGATCATATGTATGACAATGTAAAAAATGTAAATTTTACTTATCATACCAAGAAGAAGAGGTTTTTACCCTTTATGGGTTTCCTCGGGAAATATTTGTCTCTGTATATTTCATATGTGTGACTAATGTCAAATGTTCTATTGCTCACCTCCCTGCATTATTGTGATTTCCATTAAGTGCTCTGCAAAGAGTTTAAAATAAGCATAATTGTTTAAGCACGGTAACAACTGATTCACCCCCCCCCCCTCTCTCAGTTGTCCAAAAATTACAACTAATGGCCTAAATCCGACATAAACAAAATAACATTACTAATATAATATGCCCCAATTAAGGGGTAATGAGCCAATATTAGGGCTTAACAGCACATCCCTTGCATACACCTTCATGATCAACCTTTAATTCTAATAAACCTATAACTACCTTTCTTACATATGGTAAGGATTTGTAGTTGATGGAGCTAGTCTTCTATGCCAAAGTTTACAAGGACTTTCAGTAGAGTGAGTCAAGGCTACATCTGAGTGACCTTTTAAATTGTACAACCCACCTTCTTCTATTCCAATAACAACTCCTTCTTCTATAGTTTTTCCTTTAGGCCACATAATAACTTCACCATCTATGAATGCAACCTTGAACCCTTTCTTATCTATATTTGAGATAGAAAGTAGGTTCTTTGTCAAACCTGGTACATAAAGTGCATCCTTCATTCTCATCGAAGTTCCTGAATCAAGTTTATAGGTGGATTCTCCCATTCCTTTGATAGGGTACTGATAATCATCTCCAAGTGAAACTTTATGGGGAAATTCCTTTTCTGTAAGGATATAAATAATTTATTTCTAACCTACCATGTGCTTAGAGGCACCACTATATAAGAGCCAAGTATCCTCTCTAGGTGTCACAAATCTTGAGAGGGTTGAAAATAAAACATAATCTTCAATCTCTTCTTTAGTAAACTTCTTGGGTGGCTCATCATCTTCAGCTCCATGGGCATGATGTATTTTATTATTTCTCTTCTTGTATTCTTCCCTTATGGCAGGACAATTCTTAGCAATGTGTCCCATCTTATCACAATGATAACATTGATAAGAGGATAATATTTTCCCTTTCTTTGACCTTTATGATATTTCTAGAATCTCTTTGGAGGGTGAGAATATTTATGAGAGTGGGTCTCCTTTTGAAAATGAGATTTTTTCTTTCCTCCTTTAGCATGATCATCTAGGTCTTGATCTTCATCTATTAATAGGATGACTTCTCGATTGGCTACTCTTTCTTCTTCTTGAACACATTCTTCCCATAAACCTTCAAATTGGAGTTTCTCTTTTCTTGCAAAAATAGTTTGGATGAAGGCATACCAAGGTCTTGTGAGACCATTAAGAGTTGTCATTATAAGTTCATTTTCTTATAAATTGTCTCTAATTGCCTCTAACTATTCCTTGAATTGAAAAACCCTAGAGAAATAGTCTTGAACTGTTTATCCTTTCTACATCATTGTATTCTTGAGTTGGGTTCTCAATTTCATCTTCTGGTTGATGTTATTTCCTTCATACATTCTGGTTAGGGAATCAAACATATCTTTTGGATTATTCTTAGAAGACACTTGAGGGATCAAGTGGTCTTTAATGGAATCCACAATTATTCTTTTAGCCCTAATCTTATAATTCTTGTACTTCTCTTTAGCTTCATCTTCTTTGGGTTCTGGTACATTTTATTTTATGAATTTTACAACGTCATTCTCTTCAAGAATGAGTCCAATTATTTACTTCTAGACACAAAAATTTTCCATACCTTCTAACTTGTTAACAAGCTTGGTGCTTGCAGACATCTTGACTTGGAGCTAGGAAAATGACCAGAAAATGAAGGTGCTCAAAAAATGAATTTGAACTTACAAGGAGATGCGTTGGGTTGAGGTGAGTTGGATGGAGCTAACTATTTCATAAAAATCCAATTTTTACCCCTTGAAACTTGATCTGTGCAAATCTGGACTGGTACTTTTGGTACTGGTTCTGGTTTTTTGGTAATGGCCAAAACTAGGGTTTGACTTTCCAAAGAATCTAGCCACTGAAAAAGTTCGCTCAAGCTGCCAAAATATGTGGGAGGGAAAGGCGCACTTCCCAATATAGTTTTTGGTCAAAAAATCATCTTTAGTAAAAATCCTTAATTTCCTTGTACGACAACAATGACGTTTTTAGATACCCAATGAAAGGTGATCTATTTAGTCAATATCTGATACCATGTTGTGTTTTAATATTGTTATTAGGTTATTTCCAAATTACATGAGCATTCAATGCATTTCTAAAACAAAAATATAAGGATCACTGAAAGAAACACAATCAAAAGGTACACATCATTTTATCCTGGGAAACCCTCATGGGGGAGAAAACCCATCAAAATTTCATCAATAATAGATTGCCAATACAATGGCAAGACTAATACCAAAACACCAAGAATAAACTAAGATTGATCATGCACCTCTCTTATCCTTCCTCCTACAACTACATCTCCCTTCAATATATGCACACTAGATGAGTGAGTGTGAGTGTGTGTAAGTGAGGCACCATCCTCACATATAAATTGTAGTTGAGGAGGTGCTAGGGTTATGTCTCTTCACATGGTAGGGCCAACTTCATCTAGAAGTTGTTAAAACCACTTTATAAACACTAGGGCCAGACTTTACAAATAACACCATATAAATATGGTTTGACCAATCCACAGAAGGGAATTTGATCTTATACAAGACCCAACATGATCAATCCACAAAAGGGGATTTGATCTATATAAGATAATAACTCAAATATAATTAGAATATTCTTCGAAGTTACAGTAATTCAACAAAATAGCCTTCAAAAGGTTTTGGACCCCAAATATCCAAAGCAAGACCTACATTTTAAATGGGCCCTAAAATTCAACACGTCCAATTTTTTCAATTAGAAAGTACCAAAATAGATAAAAAATTATATGATGATCCATCCCAAATCACTCATACAACTAGCCAAGGAGATTGAAATATGTGGACCCATCCATAGCGATCAATGTGGTTGGTGGAGAGGTAGTGTAGATTTTAACCTTTTACAATTAATTACTGTAAATAGATTCTTAATAAAAAAAGAAAAGATACAAAGACCCCCCCCCCCCCCCCACACACACACATTACACATAGAGTTTACCCCGGAAACCCAAACTAGGAAAACCAACAACCTGTTTAGAGACACACCTTCAATTATTTATTCATCATCGTCTTCATTGTTTACAATAGGATATATATATATATATATATATATATATATATATATATAT
>JZKD02S2369673.1:253631-272702 GCA_000966675.3 Picea glauca
AGAGAGAGAGAGAGAGAGAGAGAGAGAGAGAGAGAGAACAATGAATTGTATTAACTGAATGGTATAATGAATGATAATCATGATATGCTCTACATGGATAAGTAAATGTTTCATAGTAGTGATCTAGAGAGATCTGGACACTCACTGACAAAACCCAGAGTGATCTGCCACCTAGTCCTAGTTAATTGTTCCATGCAATCATCAGTTAATTGATTCACACACGTGGAGGTGATATAAACACATACATGCACATGATATGCACCCTCCTAGCCACATGCATGTGATATGCACCATCCTGTTGCGAATACCAAGGTGAACATGTAATTTCCAGTGATAAAACTGAGGTTTCCATGCATGACTTTACTCCACTAGTCTAACTAAAGTGTAATTGAGTCAAAACTGAAGAGGGGGGTGCCCTATTTTAGTGGAGGTGCCCTATTTTGGTGGGGAATAATCTCATGAGAGAATATTCTCATCTATGGATAACACCTCAACATTAGACTAGCAAACTTAGGAAAACAATTACTAGGTGAGTGTGTAATATCTCCAACACCCACTTCAAATTGCTTTTCACTGTGATGTTGATCTTCTTGTTGTTTCATCATGTTTTGTGTTGTAACCAAGTTTTCATTCAATAGTTTTAGAACCTTCTTGTTGGTTCTCTATGTGGTCCTCCACTGCTTGAACCTTTACTTGTCATTTCAAGGGTGATGTGATAGACATAGGATGATATCCATTAAGAGCCATAAATGGGGACATTTTTTATGAAGTATGGAAGGATGTGGTGTAACACCATTATGTCAAGGAAAACCCCAATGTGTTTTTTATCAGATGCAAAGTAACTAAGATACCCTTCTATAAATTTATTCACAAGCTCAGTTTTCCCATCGGATTGAGGATGGTCAGAGGAATTGTGAATCAATTGAGCACCCAAACAAGAAAATGATTATGTCAAAACATTTATAGTAAAAAATGGATCTTTGTCACTTACAATGATCTTATGGATTCTAAGTATCTTTTGAACTATTTACATGAATTTTGTGGCTACTATAATTTCTTTAAAAGGATGAGAAAAAGAGACAAAATGGACGTAATTTGCAAGTCGAACCACTATTAACATGATGGAATTATTTCTTTTAAACTTTGGTAGACCTATAATAAAATATATTGAAACCTCTTCTCAACATTGAGTTGGTATAGCTAATGGTTGTAGGACACTTGGGGTCTTGATTTTCTCTCACTTATTCTATTGGCAAACCACACATTCAACCACAAAGTTTTGAACATCGGTTTTAAGAACTTCCTAGAAAAATTCCTTCTTGATCCTATGGTAAGTTTTCAAGAATCCTGAATGTCCTCCTATAGTATAAGGGTGCATTTCCAAAATCTTGTTTTGTTTGATTTGGGAATTATTACATAAATATAAGTGATCTTGATACCATAGTAAATCATTCTTCCACACAAATTTATCTAATGTACTTGGGTCCTCTTATAGTTGTTGAATGATCTTGCATACCTTCTGATCTTGCTTCCATTCTAACCTTTCTTCTTCCATCCAATCAAATTGTGGAATGGAAATAACACATAGTAAACCCTCTATGTCTTCTTCTTTCCTTGAAAGTGCATCTACCACCATATTTTTTTCCTTTTTTTGTATATAATTTCAAAGTCATAACCTAGCATATTTGTAACCCATTTTTGTTTTGCTTTTGAAGACAATTATTGTTCCAATAATTACTTCAAACTATCATGATCCACTTTTACCTTGAAGTGTCTTCCTATTAGTTAAGGGTGTTATTTCTTAATTGCATGTAATATGGCCAACATTTTATTTTCATAAATAGATTTGAGTAAGTTATTTCCTTTGAGATGACTACTTTCAAAGGAAAGGGGCCTTCCTTATTGCATTAAAACTACACCAATGCCACATCATGAGGCATCACAATCAACAATAAATGTTTTTGTGAAGTTAGGTGTGGCCATGACAGAAGTAATACACGTAGCCTCCTTAATATTTTTAAAATATTTGGTTTCTTATCGAGTCCAAGAAAATTCCTCCTTTTTTAATAAAGATTTTAGAGGTGCTTCTATTTGACCATAATTCTTGACAAACTTGAGGCAATATCCTATCAATCACAATAATCCTTGAATATTCTTCAAGATTTTTGGATTCGACCATTCCTTCATAGCACTAATTTTGTTAGGGTCCACTTTGACACCTTCATGAGATACAATATGACCCAGATATTCCACTTCTTGGACCCTAAAGGAACACTTGGAAGGCTTTGCATATAGTTTTTCTCTTCCAATATTTTTAACACCATGTCAACATGTTGTACATGTTCTTACCATGATTTGATATATATTAGTATATCATAAAAAAAACTAACATAAATTTTCTTAGTAAGGGTTTGGAAATAGAATTCATCCAGCTTTGAAATGTTGAAGGTGCATTAGTAAGGCCAAAGGGCATCACCAAAAACTCATAATGACCTTAATGTGTTCTAAAAGTTGTTTTGGTAATTCATTCTTGCCTCATTCTAATTTGATGATATCCAAAGAGGAGATCCAACTTAGTAAAAGCAACTGCTCCTTGCAATTCATATAATAATTCATCAATGATAGGAATATGAAACTTATCTTTAATAGTCATTTTTTTCATCCATATATAATTTGGACATGTATGCCATGAACCATTCTTTTTGTAACCATCACCACTAGTGAAGAAAAAGAACTTTGGGTAGATTGAATGATGCCAACCTCTAACATTTCTTGAATGATATGCTAAATCTTAGTCTTTTGTGCATATGGGTACCTATAAGGCCTAATGTTAGGTGGTACACTTCTTGGTTTCAAATTAATATCATGGTCATGATTTCGAGCAGGGTGGAAGACCCTTATAAATCTCTTCAAATACCTTGGAATGATTGTCGATCACTTTTTGGAGATCCACTAGAAAAAAAGGTCTAGATATTTGAACATATAATGAGAAAAATGGTGCAAGTACACCATGGTGTCCCTTTTTGAGTAATTTTTTCATGTTTTTAGAGCTTATCACTTTGGAGGGCTTCCTTTTGATACCTCATAGTTCAATTTCCTTGTCTTCTGAGGAAAATTTCATGAAGAGTTCTTGAAATTAAGAGTCATTGTTCCCAATGATTGTAACGATTGGACCCCTAATACAACATCAACACCACCCATTTGTATTCCAATCATGGGCCTATCCAATAAATACTCCCCCATATTGAGATTAATTTTATAGCACTTCCCTGAACAATTTATGGCACGTCCATATAGAATCATTAATTGAAACTCTGGTGCTAGAAATACAAAGAAATTAAGTTTCACTAATTTGCAATAAATGAAGTTATGGTTCTCTCTACAGTTGTTAGAGATCACTCTTATAGTGGACACATTTTTACTTTCAACTTTCATTTCCATATTGAAATCATTCTCTTGGGATTTAGGCTTGAAGAGACACACCTTATGTTGAATGTTCTCCTTTAAAGTGCCAATAAACAGATCTAACGATTATCCTCTGGAATGTTCTTTACATTGAGACTTAGTTTTTGGAATTGCTAAATGTGATTTATAATTGGACCTCTTTGCCAAAGATTTATCAATTAAATGAAGAATGTATTTCTCTTACCCATAATGTGATATCAATTCATTAGTAAAAATGGACCAATAGATAATAAAAAAATATATATATTTCACAAAGCCATTGATACTAGACAAATTGATCATTTTATAAATACAAGCATGCACGAGTTATTTTTTGTAAAGTTGGCACTTGGTGTAGATAAAAGAATTGATCCATATCGAATATCCATGTTATAGTATCTTTATCATCAAAATTCCTCATATGAATCTCGGGAATTAAGTAGTTCCTTAGTGCCGAGTGGAACCCCCCGATGATGCAGATCACCTAGAGGTGATGAATAATCATGGTTTTGGAGATCAATTTTTATTTCCTCCACATTCACATGATTTCCTTGTGTATTGATACCTCCTTGAGATAATATCTCATCTAGGGTACATAAAAATATGGTTGACATGGAATTTTCCAATTCTTCCAACTTATTTTCCATTTGTACCCTATTTTTATCCATATTTTTTCCCCATTTGTACCCTACTTTCATCCATATTCATTTCCATATGTACCCTATTTTCATCCATATTATTTTCCATATGTACCCTACTTTCCTCTATCCTCTTTTCCATCAAATCATTACTTGTTATTGACTTAGCACTCAATTCATTAAATTGGTTCTCTGATTTGGCTAGCCAGTGAAAAATATCTTCTCTTTCTTCCTGGGTCATGGTTCATATTTCTGGAGGTTAAGTTGGTGAAATAATTTTTGTATACTCCTTTTTTTCTATTTATCACAAATATTCTATCACCAAAAATAGATATTCCAATCAAAAGTTAAGCCAATTGTAGGTTTTTCTTGCTGGCTAACCTTTGTCCTGACATATCTCTGTGATTTCAACCATTTTGAGTATGGAATTTTCTTCTTGTAGTACTATGATATGTATTCTCTACAATGTCATAGGTATGACCAAAATTTGTTGTGTCAAGTGATAATTATGGTAACCTTTCCAAAACTTGTTGATTCTTGTCCCTTCCTAGATAGTGAACCTGTATGGAATGTCGCATGTCCATTATTTCAGATATTATTTAGAAATTTTTATTTGAGGTATTATGGTCTATATTTTTCCCAAAGGAACCGGTGGAACTCAATTTGGACCTCAGATTAATATATGATAGTTATATACCAAGAACACTTGTTTAAGACTAGTTATAGGCCTAGTAAAAAAACCCTAATTTCCATAGACTATATTTCATAGAGTAAAATGAAAAAAAAAAAAAAATCATACCAAAATTAATTCGATATGTCTCCTTAGTATGATGAAAATTTCACAATCTAAAACTTTTCCTAAAAACATTATAGCGAAAATTCCAAGATGAATTGTTTGAAACTGATTTCAGGACTAGTCACAAACCCTAACTTCCACATGATAAATCTTAGAAAGTATAATTAACTAATACCTAAAATTTGTACCAAAAGTACCTCACTATGTCTCCTCAGGGTCATGAAAATTTCATGGTCTAAAACCTTGCCAAAAAAATATATATTGAAAATTCCAATATGACTTGCTTGAAATCGATTTTAAGACTAGTCACGAACTTGTTAGCACTAGAAGTCACACTTAGAATGCTATAAGTGAAATCATGGTACCCATCATAATATTAAAGATATGTGTTTATGATAAGGTGGAAAATGGATGAAAAACTAAGAAAGGAATGTCAATCATAGCTTACTCCATACAATATACACGAACAAATAAGACTTTGAATAACTTTTGGATAAGGATTTAAGAAATAAGGTGAGTAGGTGGAAGACTTGATAAGAAAAATGTAATATTCCTATCATATAAATCAGGTAGTATTGACACATGTATGAAGAAAAACTCTCTAAAATAAGAAATTATCATAATCAAAGAGAAAAATATGATATAATTGTAAACAATATCACAACAAATCCTCCATTGCAACAAAGATACAATTCAGCCAGATGAGTCATTCAATGGACTGTAATCAAAATTAGATAGCAACAAGATGATAAGAAACAAGATTGATCTTGATTATACAAAGTGTCTTAGGTCTAGTACACACAATAGGAAGTACTCTATGCTACATAGACAATATAAAAAATACGATTCCTCTCTCATACCATTCAACCCCCTCTTCAGTCTTACAATGCTCATCTTATAGCCTAGATTGTCATTTCCATCTTTACAATTCGAATAACAACTCCTTCATAGGATTCTTGCGCCTAAAGGTGGCATGGCTACAGCTTTCTAATAGAAAGAAAACATAATGTTATATTTTAGGATGATGTTGGCAACGTTTGCAACATCTTCTTTATAGTTGATGATGTGTCCATTCAAGTTCATTTTCCTTTGGTAGGTGGCCTCCTAGCTCACAACCAATCTTCATAAAACTGGTACGCATCCATATTGACATCTGGAATTTGTTAATCCCTCCAAAAAATCCAAAACATGAGTTTGCAGTGCCAAGCGCTGCGAACTTTCCTGTAGTGGCTTGTTTGATTTTACAAAGTATTAAAACATCCCAAAATTGTCTAAGTGTCCCAAAATTTTGTACCAACTTCATAATCTTGGTACTTGACTAGAAGAAAAAATCCAAATAGCTAATTATGGTTTACAAAACATTGCCATCCTCAAAAAGTTGTAAAAATGCATAAAATAGGAAATTTGACCAAAATTGATGTTGGTTATGGAGGTTCAACATATTCATTTTTTAACTCTAGAGATTCTCCTGGTAGAAACCTTGGCTAGCATGTCCAATTTTCTCTTGGCCAATTCTTCTTTAAAGGGTTGTAGTTCTGCCTTTAACTTTTTGATTCCAGCTTGATGAGATTTGTTTTGTCTGTAGAGATTTTTCAGCTGCCTGTGGAGGGGTAGCAATATTTTGGATAAAAATCTAGCCTTATCAATGGTCTCATGGCACATGCCCATTACTCCCTTGAGCTTCTTCCTTGAATCTAAGTCTTGTTTCTTTAGTTTATTAGCCTCAACCCTTGCTTCTTTAAGTATTCTCTTGAGCCTCTTGAAAGTGGGATTACTTTCACGCTAAGAAGTAGTGATATCAATAATTTCAATGGGCTACTCAAGATATTTGGATTTACCTTTCCTTTGGGCTAAAGTCTCTATTGCATCATCCTTCATAGGGAGATTTATCTTGGATGTTGATCTAGTAAAAGGCCTCCTAGGATTAACCTTGTCTGTAGCAATGGGTGAAGGAAACACAAGCTTCCTTCCTCTCAGAACTGTGGATTTTCTTGAAGGAACCTCCATATGAGTGGGATATACCATGGGTAAAGCTTCCATATGTGAAGGTTGTGAACACCATCCTACTTCTGTTTCGTTTGTGGCTTTGTCATCTGTTTCAATCATAACACCTCTTTTCTTCTTTCTAACCTATTGAAACACAGTCCTTTCAACATGAGTAGGAATTTGTATCTTGGACTGTGGAGTGGGGGTAACATTTAGCTGAAATTGTGATGAAGTGAGGAATGTTTCCCAATCAGTGTTTGTCTTTCTCAACTCTTCCATGACCAAAATTTTAATAAGTCCAAAGTGAAAGACACTAGTGTCTACTTTCTTAGACTTCTCTTGAACTCTGTCAGCCATATTACCAATGCTTCTAAAGAGATAAAAAGGGAGGTTCATTGCTTCTTTCTCTATGAAGTGTAATAGTAGCCTGAGGTGGTATTGGTATACCATGTTAAATCTCCCCTTACAGGTGAAATAAATTTGGATAACCTTCAACATATTATCAAAACGTTGAAGCATGTGGCTTCTAGGTACCCCTTTGGACAAGTTGTCTCCCTGACACTCTGGCTTAAAGAATTGCTTAGAGAAGGAATCATTTAATGACATTGCCTTGAACCACTTTTCTCTAGTGTTGGGTATCTTTGTTGCAATAGAGATGGACAGTTCCAAAACTTCAAATTATAACATACGCACTTTGGTTTTGGTCCCATTGAAGTTGAGTGGAAATTATTTGGCTACCTTTGGATGCCCCCTCTGCATCTTTTGATAGAAATTATTGTAATTATCCTTTGAAAGGTGATCCAAAATGGATCCAAGAAGGAATAAAACTCAAATTTCTTGGAATTAAATGAAAATAGTAGCATTGTGTAGGGCTTGTCGTGCCAATTCTGACCATATATATTTTTTTGAAAATGGACACCTTATGCAGAAGTTATCGCAATCTGGAGTTTAGGTCAAATAGGTAAAAAAGTCAAAGTCAAAGTCAACGACGACGTCAACATGATGTTATGATGACATCAGTAGGGTGATGTGGAAGCACCAGGATATGACACATGTCAGTGAAATCTGGCATTTTCAAGCTAAGTTGGACCAGTACGGAAGTGACATATTTCATTGTATGAATGCTGACACATGGCAGGGTGACATGTGGCAGTGCAGATGCCGACATGGTAGGGTGGCACATAGTAGTACGAATGATGACATGGTAGGGTGACACGTGGAAGTATAGATGTTGATGTGGCACTGTACAGATGCTAACATGGAACTGTATGGATGTTGACATGGCACTGTACAAATCATGATGTTCCACTTTACAAAATTTGACATGCCACAGTACGGATGTTGACGTGGCACCATATGAACAATGTGGTGGAAGTACAGATGACACATGGTAGCTGACTAGGAAGGATAATGTGGTCATATGAATGAAATGTGGTAGATGATTGTGCATCAGTGACATGGCATGGGCCAATGGTGAGGTGACATGTGGCCCAATGAGGAAGTGACACATGGCACCTTCTAGTAGGTCAACTAAATTTGGAACTTCCACCAAATCTAGCGGTTGCCACCAAATCTGGAGGAATATTGCTAAATATGGCTAACTGTCGCTAAGTATGGCACTTGTCTCTAAATTTGGTGGATTCTGGCTTATTTAGCCGAGCATAGAAATCGATAAAAACTAGTTTTTTTTTGCACACAAATTGAGACTGTATGGGTCTGACACGACACAACATTGGGATTCATGTCGAGGGACTGTTTAGAAGTAGGTCGACTTTATACTCAAAAGTTGCATAATGTCGAGGGGAATCTGAATATGGTTTCTATTTCTACATCCGAGTAGTCAAACATAAAATTGCCCTAGAGCCTGAGATGTCGATCCAAGCATAGTTGAATTTATACTCAAAAGTCTCAGAATTTCCTGTTCCAACCAATGATGATGTTTGTTTCTGCCCAGAAGTTGCATATCTGAAAGGTGGTTTCAAGAGATGTTATGTAATCCTTTCTTTTGTATTTTTAAAGAATTAAATATTAATAAGAAGCCTTCCCCACTGAGACAAAGGCTCATAGACATAGGAAAACTTGTGTCAAACTCTGTTATCAATCTTGGTGTTATGGTTTTGCTGTTTTACTTCTTACATGGTTGCAAAATTATTTCATTAATATTCTTCTCTTAATTCCTAAATGGTAAATCAACTCATGCATAAACTTAACCAAAGTCTTTAAAAGATCATTTTCGGATCAAGTGGTATCAAAGTAGGTTGATAGTTTTTTGTTTGAGTTTTCATGATTACAAGGGAAAAGAGAAGTCCTGGTGAAGGAGAGCTTGTATAAGGAGATCCAGAGTTTGGATAAAGAAAGAGGACATCTCAAAGTGAGAAGATGGCATCAAAAGAAGGTCTTTCTCAAAATGAAAGAGAGTTTCAAAGAGCTTTCTTCGCCATGTAGGAGATGGTAAAAGTGTTGTATGATGATAAATTGGAACATAAGAGATCGGTTCAAGGGGAATATTCAAAGAAATACAAAAGTGAAGACTCAGAGGACCCTCCTAAAACTCCTCCTTCACCTCCTTCATTGTAACATCCCGCTCTGGTGCATTGAGTGAACTTATTCTTTGAGGACACTTGCTCGCAAGTGATCCAGATTATTATGCTATTAAAACATTTGATTTTGATTATGAGGCATTATGGGTTGATGACATGGTTTAACTGCATTGACATAGACAGGTGTTATTGACTCGATTGTACTGAGTGTGCAGGATTTTGGACCTCGAGGATGCAGAGGCATCGATGGAACCCCTTGGACTCTGGATCGAGTCAGGGAGTGTACCATTGGGGTTTGGTTGTTTTACTGCGATATTAGTGCATCTGATTAGATGATATGATATGGATATATTCTGACATGATTTGTTGATGATGCAGGCTGATGATAGCTTTCTGACTAGACTCACATGTGGAGTAAAGGGGTCACATATGACTACCAAATATGTTGAGGGAGAGGTGTGGACAACAACCCTACCATACCCTACTAGCACTCTTGTCGTGGCTCGAACTGTAGGTTAACGATTACCTAGTTCGAGAGGACCCACAATGTCATGAGGGCAGACTGCGACAGTCGCTCACGATGATTCTAAGGGGTGCACAATAAGGCGGGGGCCTTATTCCTTAGAATTTGTTAGTTTCCCACAATTTCACCTGGTGGAGTGTTGAATCCAGGGGTTATTGATGTCTACCAAGTCAGTCAAGAGGCGAGTGGCACCCTTGGAGCATGTAGTGCGTCCTGAAGGGCATGTCATGCAAAGGAACATATGAGGTGAGTGGCATCCTTGGAGCACCTAGTGCATCCTAAAGGGCACGTCACGTTGTTGATGATAGAGGAATGAACCTAGATGGCCTTAGGATGAATAACGTGTTAAGTTTTTTTTAAAACAAATTCCCTAATTAAATGTCGCCCAATACGAAAATTTAAGGTTTAAGTCTAAACTATGCTAGTGGTAAAATTTTATCTCTCAAAATAAATAAATAATAATAATGATAATAAAAATAAAATCCACATAAATAATAATTATGATCTTCATTAAATCTTGTAACATGAAGGGAGTAAGAAATGAATTGTTTCAATAAAAATTATGTTGGATTAAAAATTAAAAAGAGAATTAATTGTTTTATTACCTTAATAAATTAAAATATACTAATTAAATAAGAAAAGGGAAAAAGGGTTAATTTTCACACCTGCCTTTTTGGAGTTCTAAGTAAAAAGAGGAAAGAGGTAACATAAAAAGGGAAAAAGCAGAAAGTCAACTTAGTAAAGAATCTACCATTTAAGATCTTTCTAATTTTAAACTGAATTAGCAATTTCATAATAGGGAAAGCCTTTAAAACATGTAAGGGAATTTGGGGATACCTAGGAGTGATTCTAGGAGTAACTCTAGGTGGGTGAGGGAAATAAGATAATTAATTAATTAAATTAATTAAATAATGGAGGAATGAAAGGGATGGATGACACTTGTACGGAGAAGAATTTTGGGAATTTATTTTTAAAACTTTAATTAAATGAGATTTTAGGAAAGAAAGGAAGTTTGAAACTCTATAAAATGAAGGAAGAAGAAGGATGAAGGATCATATTCTGTTTGCATAACATTACACTGCAGAAATATCTACTTGACTGATTTACTTGTGGGAGTTGGGATACCCAGCTCGGAGAGGAGTGGTAGCTTGGCCTTGCGAGGCGAGATGGGAGCTAGTCGAAATCTCTAGATAGTGTGTGTGGCCCCTTTTTGGCTCGGGGGGCTAAGGGGGGAAGAAGAGTACCCCTAGCATTGGCTGGGAGGTACCGGTGAAGTCTCACCAGTTGACAAGCAGAAGTGGCATGGAGCGTGCAGACGTCATTCAGAGCGGGCAATCAGGAAATGGTACGCCCTCTTCATTTTTGTATGGTAGAATGTATTAGGACTTATGCTTGGATTTGCTTATTTATTGGAAAAGTAAACTGATGTCTTTTTAAGTGGATGACGAAAACTTTTCTTAGCCTATATCAATGGTTGTTGTTTCCTATGGCCTTCGTTTTCTTGCATGTCTTGACCACCTGGCTATGATTGATTGTGTCCTTATTGGTTTTTTGTCTTTCATCCTTAGCTCCTCAGTCCTCACCTAAGTAGTCGGCTAGGACCCTGATCTACGATCGTCACCTTAGCGTTAAAATACCTATGGATCTCAACGCCCTACTTTTCTGTGCGAAGATGATGAGCAAAGGATGTTCCTACCAGCCGTCTACCCCTTCTAATTGTTCTTGGTTGAATGATGGTCTTGCGCTTTCTTGTGATGGATTTTTCTGCGTTGGTAGATTCATGGCTGAGTGATTGGCCTTATGCTTCTTGTGACTGATTTTCCTACCTTGATTGATTCTCTTCTAAATGGTTACCCTCTGCGTTCTCCCATGTGAATGTTTATCTATGCAATAAAAACACTTATCTATGTGTTTTCAGTTCTTGGTATTCTCGGCATCCTACCCAGAAATCCACTCAATGAATCCCATTAAATTTTATTGTTGACCACGATTTTATTCCTGTGCGTTTTTCTGGCATGCTACACAGAAATTCCTGTATTGATGAGCATCATATCATTGTTAGACATAGAATTAAAAAGAGACAGCAAAATTGGTATGAGAGTGATTTATATTATTCATTGACAGCGGTTTTATTCTCTCATGTGGCTGCGATTATGTCAGTAATATTTGAATGCAAACTTTTATAAGTAGGTCAACGATTTGTCACTATGTTGTATAACGTTACTAAGTTCTATGTTTGATAGAGATTTATACGATTAATAATCATTGACAGCTTTTATATTCAGTGTGCAGAGATATGGCTAGCGATTTAACATTACAGACAGTAAACACTATTGACAACGATCTTTTGGTTATACGGTGTTTGACGATTTTCTTTACACTGTTAATTTTATCACTTATTCTTAATTTATAGATTTAAAATATGATCGAAGATAGCCTCCCTATCTTTGAATGATCCAATAGGACTCCATGGGTGGGCTTCAACACTTGGATGGTTGACCTGATGATGAAACTTAGGTGCGGATTGATTAGAGTTAGAAATGGGGTTAAAAGACCCAATACATTTATTTTCGTGTAAAAAACAAAACGCGGCTATGGTGGACTAGGGAGTGTTGGGGACATGAGTGAAATATATTGCATTTGGTGAATGATGGGGAGTTGGGATGGGGACTGATAATAAAACGGTTTAAACCCTGCTATCGAATATATTTATCCCTCTGTGTTTTCCATTTTACACTGAATTTCTGTAACCTTGAGAAAACTTTTAACCATTGGATGAATGTGCTTCCTTATGGAACACTCAGTGCCAATTTTATCTAGAGGTGGCATCGAATTAGCCTCTGTACCTTTGCATCCTTTGCTAGCCTAAACAGTAAATGCTTGTGAAGATAAGTTACCTTGGATATGAATTTTTATATTAAGGGACAACATCTAAACCGCTTGAGGTTGTATATGACGGCTAGATCTCCTAGTGATTTTAGGAAGGTTTAGTGACCTTTTGCCTACGTTTTCTTAATTTTGCACAGTGAACCCATAGTGCCCTACCTACAACAATTGGGTAGCGATCATTCAGTGACTGTAATACTTCTAACAGTAGCATATCCCAACCATACAATAAGTACATGCAACAACTTTAATCAGACTACTTTACCCCAATTAATGTTCCTGCAACTGATTAATTAAACCACGACAGTGATGGAAGACTTCTTTAATAGTAAACGTGTGTTTAATCTCATTGCAATATTAAGCTATGTTTCTTACTTAGTATAATACACCTGTAACATTTCTAGTTTAAAGGATTGCGTCTAGTATTTACTATTTATAGCTTCTTCAACAGATTTGCCTTTTGAATTTGCCCAGTCTTTTTAGTGCCTGTTAAATCTATTTCTATTCTTTGAGTTTTTCTTCTTTTTGCTTTACCTTATAAATCAACCAGAGTGAGAAACTAGAAGACTGCATAAAACTGATATTTTTCTTGAAAGAAAGATTTAACCTCTCATAGTTTTGTAATGGAGACTTTCTGTTCGTTTTTAACAATTTTGTACAATGTGGAATTTCTCTTTCCCTCTAATAAAATACTCTGCAAAATCGCAATACAATATTGTAGAAGTATAATGAAAGCATCAAATCTGCATCCCACCAATTAAAATCTTCAGCTTAATCGAGGACCTTTATCAAATTTATCAAAGGTGTTAGTTAGGAGCTGAGTGTTAGTTAGGAGCCCACTTCACGCACACGGGTCACACTTTAAAATTCCAGAGGGTTACCATGTTCATCACAGAACAGTTCCACTATTGTGCACTTAGGAGCTAAGCGTTATCTTTTAATAGGCCCTGATGGATCTACTGTGTTTTTGTGAAGGCTCCCTTCCCATGTTACTATGTGCCATCAGAGAAGCCAGGTAAAAAGCCCTTGGGATTTTGTCTTTTGTTGTTCTATGATAAATAGAGTGGCGAACTATGGAGAACAAGGATGACTGGCTTATTGGGATATTTTTTTTTTTTTGTTTTGAGCAAGGATTAGGTTTGGGACTCCTTTTTGGTAGATATGAGATAGTGGGGAGACGGGTGAGATGCCCTACATGAAGTGATGTTTCGTTGTTGCATTGACATGTAATTTGCTTGTTAACATGACCCTCTTTGTTAATTTGTCTTTTGAAACACTGTTCAATAGATTTGGCTGGTTGAGAGAGAGACCTTAAGGATTTACCAGTCATCCCACCACAACCCTAACTATCCATGGTTCATAGTTTTCCCTCACCTAAAGTACAATAGTTTTTGCAATGAATTTATAAGTTGAGGTTGGTTGGAGAACAACCTATAAGAATTTTTGTCTCAGTAGCAACTCAATTTTCTCCAGGTGGATGTTGAGTCTCACTACTGTGGAATTGCCTTTATGTTTATTTCGTTCATATGTTAACTTCATATTTTTTTTCCCTGTATTAGAGTGGGTTCAACCAGTGACTTGGGATCGCTACGGCTTTCATTGATATGATTTGATTATACTGTTGCTAATTGAGTTGAGTTGTATTCATGTAGGTAATCATGGTTAGAGGACGTCGCGGAGTTAGACGAAGGGGTGCTAGGGGAGGAGGTGCGATGCCTCCAGTAGCATCCATGCCTGAGGGGTCTAATCCCCAGGGAGACAAGTAGGTTCTCGGACAGGAGTAGATAGCAATTGGTGATGTATTCGGAATGATGATATATTTTCAGTGCATGTTCGAGGCACTGATGAACCGTTTGGATAGAGATGAGGCTAGGGCGCCGACACCCGCAGAGGTTCCACCGCGTGCTCCGGTCGGTACTGGTAGCGTTCACCGTGAACTCAAGAAGGTCAAATTTCTTGAGTTCTTTGGTGCCCTAGATGGCGCAACCGTCGAGGCATGGTTGGAGAACATGGCGATGTGCTTCGTACTTCGCGATTATACCTCCAATATGAAGGTCCACATGGTGGTCTTTCAACTGAAGGGGAGCGCTCTTCTATGGTGGAAGATGCTTCTACCACAGCTAAACATGGATGTCAAAGACGTTTCATGGGAACTGTTCGAGGAGAGGTTTCAAGAGAGGTACCATTCAGAGGAATTCATTGAGCATCAGCTCAATGAGTTCAATGCCTTATGACAGGGAGGTCATACGGTGCCCAAGTACGAGGCCCGTTTTATGGAGTTTCTCTGGTATGCTCCACACCTTAACATTGAGAAACTTAAGGTCAACATGTTTGTGTTCGGCCTTAACGGTAGCATACGTGCAAAGGTCAGGATTTTGATGCCTGAAACCTTACATGATGTCATCCAAAAGGCCCTCATAGCAGAGGAGGAGCTTATTAGCAGGGCTCAGACTAGGACTCCAGTGAGACCAGCAAGGAAGGGGTCATTTGGAGCACAACAGCATCAGACACCAACTAAACATACGTCGTGATATCATGGCTTCCAAAGGGGATCCACTTTCACTACACCTTGGTGACCAATGCCTCAGTAGCGAACACCTTATCAGGGACCACAGCATCAGCAGTAGCGTCGACCGCAGTAGCAGCATTTTAAGCCGGTTCAACAGAACAGACTAGGGTTCTAGTACGGTGGGCCGTCATCTTCTACTTCAGGTACCAGGACTACTAGGCCAAAGAAGGGGTGTTGGACATGTGGGGAGCCACACTACCAAGGAGAATGCCCTCTGGAGAGGACCAGAGCATCTGGATCAGTCGGACCCACTACCGTGGGAGATATGGGAAAGGCCCATCGGATTCATGCAGTGGTGAATAACCACCAGGCAGAGCCCCAGTTGACTGTGCTTGAGACCTCAGGTAAGGTCGATGACCAGATGCTTAGTATTTGATTGATCTTGGTGCTACCGAGAGTTCTATTCTAGTGCCACGTTAAAAAGGATTAAAGTAGAGATAGTCGAACTTGATGAGTTCAGCTTTGTAGAGATGGCTTCGGGAGACAAACAGAGGGTTGGAGGAAACTTTGCAGGATGTACCCTTAACTTGGGAGAGTGTGTCACCAAGGCCAACCTATACGGCATGATCTTAGGATCTTATGACATCATGATTCGTATGGACTGGTTGGAATCGTATGAGGTGATACTCAACTGTAATACGAAACGGTTGAGCTTGGTCGATGATGAGGAACAGAGACACGTGATTGTAGGATGAAATTAGAGAGTTTCCCTAAGGTTCAGTCCTTCCTTGTAGCTACGGGAGAGCATGCGCAAGGGATGTAAGATTTATGTGATCCTTGTGATAAATGAGAAGGGAGTAGCGGAAGGTCTAGAAAACCTTCCGATGGTGAGGGAGTTTGCGGACATGTTTCTGGAGGAGTTACCTGGGATGCCGTCGGAGAGGGAATTGGGGTTTACCATAGACCTAAAACTCTGGACTGAACCGATAGAAAGAATTCCTTATTGGATGTCGGCCCCGGAGTTACAAGAGTTGAAAATGCAACTAAAGGAGTTGTTGGACCTGGGACTTATATGTCCAAGCGTGTCATCGTGGGGTGCGCCTGTTATTTTCATACGAAAGAAGGATGGATTGTGGAGGCTCTGCATTGACTACCATCAATTGAACAAGGCCATGATTAAGAATCAATATCCATTGCCAAGGATTGATAATCTGTTCGATTAAATGAAGGGCACGACAGTGTTCTCCAAGATCGATTTACAATCAGGGTATCACCAGTTATAGATCAAGGAGGATGACGTCCCTAAGATCAACATTAAGACGAGGTTTGGACATCACGATTTTACTGTTTTACTGTTTGGACTAAAAAACACCCCAGGGGTATTTATGAGTTTGATGAATGGGGTGTTCCGCGAGTACTTGAACAAGTTCATCCAAGTATTCATTGACGATATTTTGATTTACTCTCGGACGACGGAGGAGCATGACGATCACTTGTGCTTGGTGCTACAGTGTCTGTGAGAGAACAAATTGTATGGGAAGCTGTCCAAATTCTCTTTTTATCAATCGAAGATTCACTACTTAGAGCATGTCATCTCCGACGAAGGCATCGTCGTGGATCCAGCAAAGGTCGAGGCTATTATGGAATGACCTGCGCTAACGAATGTCCCAGAAGTGCGTAGCTTCATTTGTTTAGCAGAATACTATCGACGGTTCGTAGAAGGGTTTTTGAATATAGCAAATCCAATCATGAAATTGCAGAAAAAAAAACAAGAAGTTTGTTTGGACCGAAAAATGCGCGGAATCATTTCGGAGGCTCAAGGAGTTGTTGACAACAACACTGATACTAAAGGTCCCTGACATGGATGTGGACTTCTTGGTATGCACTAACACATCCAAGGAAGGCTTAGGCAGAGTCTTGATGCAAGATGGACGAGTGATCGCTTACATTTCGAGGAAATTGAGAAGGCATGAGGAGAACTATGCGACGCAGGATTTGGAGTTGTTAGCCATCGTATATGCTTAGAAAGTTTGGAGACACTACCTTGTCGGACGGAAATTTGAACTAAGGACTGACCATTGTGGACTACAACACATATTTACGCAAAGCGACTTGAACGCGTGACAATGACGTTGGTCGGAATTGCTTAGCGAGTATGAATTTGAGATTACTTACATAAAAGGCATAGTGAACTGAGTGGCAGATGCATTGAGTTGGATACCATGCATATTTTTAGTGCTGCCTCTTCAGACGAATCTACATGAAAAGATTCTAACTTTACAGTGTGACGATGACTAGTACAAAGAGGTCGAGGGTTTTATTAGACAAAACACAATGATGGTAACACAATTTGAGGGATTTTCATTTGATAGCGATGGTTTATTGAGGTTTAAAAGTTGGATCTACGTACCGCCAAATGACAAGTTGAGGATGTTGATCCTAAGTGAGGCTCATAGAAAAGTATACATGGCTCACCCGGGAGTCATGAAGATGAGGTCAGACTTTAAACCCTTATTCTTCTGGAAGGGAATGAAGGAAGACATAGTCAATTATGTGGCTAGATGTCTAGAATGTCAGCAGGTAAAGGTTGAACATAGACACCCATCAAGATTACTACAACCACATGTTATTCCGGAATCAAAATGGGAGGTTATTTCAATGGATTTTATTGTTGGATTGCCACTGACAACAAGGAGACATGATTCGATTTTCATAGTAGTAGACACTCTGACGAAGAGTGCTCACTTTATTCCTGTGTGTATGACGTATCAGGTACCTAACATAGCTAGAGTTTTCATCAGTGAGATTGTGAGGATGCATGGCATGCCTAAGAGGATTATATCTGATCAAGGATCGATGTTTATTGGACAATTTTGGATGAGTTTCCAAGAGGCCTTGGGAACCGAACTTAACTTTAGTACTGTGTATCAACTGGAGACTTACGGGTAGACCGAATGAATGAACCAAACCTTGGAGAACATGTTGCGCATGTAAGTGATGGACCAACGAAAGAGTTGGGAAGAATTCTTGCCATTGGTAGAATCCACTTATAACAACAAATACCAAAGATCCATTAAGATGACGCCTTTCGAGTTTTCTTATGGGCAACTGTGTCGGATTCCTTGAGTTAGGATCGGCTTGAGGATAGGGTCCTGGTGGGACTGGAAGCGATCCAAGAAATGGAAGATTAAATGCCAACTAAGACAAAAGATCAAGGAATCACAGGATCAACAAAAGAGTTATGTTGATGCACGTTGATCTGAAAATAGAAGGCTGACTTGTTATGCTATGCAAGCACCCCTACTTCATTAAAATAAACTTTACAGGACCTTGCTTCATGTGTTAAAACATGCCAGATAAATTATGTGATAAGTTTTATGTATCTTCTTGTAAATGTTTATCTGTGAGAAATTGTTCTTTTAAATGGTTAAATATGTGCTTTAAATGAAAACACAGCAACATAACTTGCAGCAAATAAACCATCAAACTCAAAACAATCACAACATGATAAAGGAGTTCACCCCTCTCCGGGCTACATCTCCTTGAGCCTCCATAATGGACTTGGCTCTCTGGGATTAATTAGTAAAAAGTTCTTTTACAACTTGCTTTTCAACTCCAATGGAAAAATAGACTATACCATTGAGATCAGAAGACATAAAAACCCCAAAAATGACTAATAGAACTCTGAAAACGGATCATGGCTCATCCGGGCATGACCTCCTCTACATGTGGCCATAAGCTTCCCTGAG
>JZKD02S2369673.1:278813-294263 GCA_000966675.3 Picea glauca
AGGGAATTTGGGGACACCTAGGAGTGATTCTAGGAGTAACTCTAGGTGGGTGAGGGAAATAAGATAATTAATTAATTAAAGAAATTAAATAATGGAGGAATGAAGGGGATGGGTGGCACTTGTACGGAGAAGAATTTTGGGAATTTATTTTTAAAACTTTAATTAAATGAGATTTTAGGAAAGAAAGGAAGTTTGAAACTCTATAAAATGAAGGAAGGAGAAGGATGAAGGATCATCTTATGTTTGTGTAATGTTACGCTGCATAAATATCTACTTGATTGATTTACTTGTGGGAGTTGGGATACCCATCTTGGAGAGGAGTGGTAGTTTGGCCTTGTGAGGCAAGTTGGGGGTAGTCGAAATCTATGGATAGTGTGTGTGGCCCCTTTGCAGCTCGGGGGGCTAAGGGGGGAAGAAGAGTACCCCTAGCATTGGCTGGGAGGTACCGGTGAAGTCTCGTCGATTGGAAAGCAAAAGTGGCACTGAGTGTGTGAATGTCATTCAGAGTGGTCGATTAGGAAACGGTACGCCCTCTTCATTTTTTTATGGTAGAATGTATTAGGACTTATGCTTGGATCTGCTTATTTATTGGAAAAGTAAACTGATGTCTTTTTAAGTGGATGACGGAAACTTTTCTTAGCCTAGCTCAATGGTTGTTGTTTCCTATGGCCTTCATTTTTCTGCATGTCTTGACCACCTGGTTGTGATTGATTGTGTCCTTATTGGTTGTTTTCCTTTCATCCATAGCTCCTCAATCCTCGCCTAAGAAGTCGGCTAGGAGCCTGATCTATGGTCATCGCCTTAGCATTAAAAGACCTATGGATCTCAACGCCCTATTTTTCTGTGCGAGGATGATGAGCGAAGGATGTTCCTGCTAGCCGTCTACCCCTTCTGATTGTTCTTGGTTGACTAATGGTCTTGTGCTTTCTTGTGATGGATTTTTCTACGTTGGTTGATTCATGGCTGAGTGATTGGCCTTATGCTTCTTGTGACTAATTTTCCTGCCTTGATTGATTCTCTTCTAAACGGTTACCCTCCACGTTCTCTCATATGAATGTTTATCTCTGCAATAAAAACACTTATCTATGCATTTTCAGTTCTTGGTATTCTCGGAATCCTACCCAGAAATCCACTCAACGAATCCCCTTAAATTTTATTGTTGACCACGATTTTATTCCTGGGCATTTTTCTGGCATGCTACACAGAAATTCCTGTATTGATGAGCATCATGTCATTGTTAGACATAGAATTAAAAAGAGACAAGTAAATTGGTATGAGAATGATTTATATTATTTATTGACAATGGTTTTATTCTCTCATGTGGCTGCGATTCTATCAGTAATATTTGACTGCAAACTTTTATAAGTAGGTCAACGATTTGTCACTATGCCGGATTGCGTTACTAAGTTCTGCGTTTGATAGCGATTTATATGACTAATAATCATTGATAGCTTTTATATTCAGTGTGCAGAGATATAGATAGTGATTTAACATTGTGGACAGTAAACACTGTTGACAACGATCTTTTGGTTATACGGTGTTTGACAATTTTCTTTACACTGTTAATTTTATCACTTATTCTTAATTTATAGAATTAAAATATGATCGAAGATAGCCTCCCTGTCTTTGAACGATCCAATAGGACTCCATGGGCGGGCTTCAGCACTTGGATAGTTGAACTGATGATGAAACTCAGGTGTAACTTGATTAGAGTTAGAAATGGGGTTAAAAGACCCAATATATTTATTTTCGTGTAAAAGAAAAAAAGCGGCTATGGTGGACTAGGGAGTGTTGGGGACGTGTGTGAAATCTATTTCATTTGGTGAATGATGGGGAGTTGGGATGGGGACTGATAATAAAATGCTTTAAACCCTTCTATCAAATATATTTATCCCTCTACGTTTTCCGTTTTACACCGAATTTTTGTAACCTTGAGGCAACTTTTAACCACTGGATGAATGCGCTTCCTTATGGAACACTCAGCTCCAATTTTATCTGGAGGTGGAAGTGAATTAGCCTCTGTGCCTTCGCATCCTTTTCCAACCTGAACATTAAATGCTTGCGAAGATAAGTTACCTTGGATACGAATTTTTATATTAAGGGACAACAACTAAACCTCTTGAGGTCGTATATGACGGCTAGATCTCCTGGCGATTTTAGGAAGGTTTAGTGACCTTTTGCCTGCGTTTTCTCCATTTTGCACAGCGAACCCATAGTTCCCTACCCACAACGATTGGGTAGCGATCATTTAGTGACTATAATACTTCTGACAACAATGTATCCCAACCATACAATAGCTACATGCAACAACTTTAATCAGACTGTGTTACCCCAATTAATGTGCCTGCAACTGATTAATTAAACCACGACAGTGATGGAAGACTACTTTAACAGTAAACGTGTGTTTAATATCATTGCAATCTTAAGCTATGTTTCTTACTTAGTATAAGATACCTGCAATGTTTCTATTTTAAAGGATTGTGTCTAGTATTTTCTATTTATAGCTCCTTCAACAGATTTGCCTTTTGAATTTGCCTAGTCTTTTTAGTGCATGTTAAATCTATTTCTATTCTTTGAGTTTTTCTTCTTTTTTCTTTACCTTATTAATCAACCAGAGTGAGAAACTAGAATACTGCATAAAACTGATCTTTTTCTTGAAAGAAAGATTTAGCCTCTCATAGTTTTGTAATGGATACTTTCTGTTCATTTTTAACAATTTTGTACAATTTGGAATTTCTCTTTCCCTCTAATAAAATACTTTGCAAAATAGCAATACAATATTGTAGAAGTATAATGAAAGCTTCAAATCTGCATCCCACTAGTTAAAA
The DNA here is from genome assembly GCA_000966675.3 of Picea glauca. NCBI lineage: Eukaryota > Viridiplantae > Streptophyta > Pinopsida > Pinales > Pinaceae > Picea > Picea glauca. Next base: position 281,642 of record JZKD02S2369673.1, read on the forward strand.
GCTTCAGCCTAATCGAGGACCTTTATCAAATTTATCAAAGGTGTTAGTTAGGAGCCCAGTGTTAGTTAGGAGCCCACTTCACGCACAAAGGTCACACTTTAAAATTCCAGAGGGTTACCATGTTCGTCATAGAACAGTTCCACTGTTGTGCACTTAGGAGCTAAGCATTAGCTTTTAATAGGCCTTGATGGATCTACTGTGTTGTTGTGAAGTCTCCCTTCCCATGTTACTATGTGCCATCAGAGAAGACGGGTAAAAATCCCTTGGGATTTTGTCTTTTGTTGTTCTCTGATAAATAGAGTGGCAAACTATGGAGAACAAGGATGACTGTCTTATAGGCATCTTTGTTTTTATTTGTTTTGAGCAAGGATTAGGTTTGGGACTCTGTTTTGGCAAATATGAGATAGTGGGGAGATGGGTGATATGCCCTACATGAAGTGATGTTTTGTTGTTGCATTGACATGGAATTTGCTTGTTGACATGACCCTCTTTGTTAATTTGTCTTTTGAAACACTTTTCAGTAGATTTGGCTGGTTGAGAGAGAGACCTCAAGGATTTACCAGTCGTCCCACCACAACCCTAATTTTCCATGGTTCATAGTTTTCCCTCAACTAAAGTACAACAGTTTTTGCAGTGAATTTGTAAGTTGAGGTTGGTTGGAGAACAACCTATAAGCATTTTTGTCTCAGTAGCAACTCAATTTTCTCCAGGTGGATGTTGAGTATCACTACTGTGGAATTTCCTTTATGTTTATTTCGTTCATACGTTAACTTCATCATTTTTGTTCCCTGTATTATGTGTGCCTAAACTTGCTCTTTGCTTGGTTTCATCATCAGTTGCATGGTTCAAATGTTGTCATCGTTACCTTCCTTCTAAAAACAAATTTTTTTTGCACTGCCTACTTCCCTTGTAGCCGTAACAATGGGGTACGTTACATTCATATCCATCTTCTTCTTCTTCAAGTACAAGTTCATATACTACTTCTTCAAGAAAAAATTCTCATAAACATAATCCTAATATGGCATTACTTAAACTTGATGTAAAATTTGTTTTACCTATGTATTGTGGCAAAGTTAATGCTAAGAAACTTGATAACTGGGTTAGATATATGGAGGTATATTGTATTGTGCATCAAATCAAAGACGTGGCAACCAAAATCAGATTGGCATTGCTTTGTCTTGAAGGGACAACTCTCATCTGGTGGAAAAGTAAGGTGCAACATGGAACTCAACAAGTTGGTAAGATTTTTCCATCATGGCATGATTTTATTTCCATACTTAGAAAACAATTCTATCCTTTGGGATATAAGGAAAAAGCTTTAATTGAATGGAAAAGTCTTAAGTTAAGAAAAGGACAATCGATGCAGGAATATACAGATGAATTTCGTAAGATGGATTTGATGTTAGATGTTCCATTAACTACACAAGAAACTCTTATGAAGTATATAGGAGGTTTGCGTACTTATATTCATAATATTGTATTTATGTTGGGACATGCTAATATTGATGAGGTTTATGTTCAAGCAACGTATATTGAAGCAGGGAAAATCGGAGTTAGTGTATCAGGGAAAACATCTTGAAATAAATATGGCAAAGGCAAAGGGAATGGGAAGAAAGAAAATTCAACGGTGGTAAAAGAAGAGAAGCTCTCTTGCAAGCATTTCAAGAAAGAAGGGAACGATGATGAGCATTGCTGGAAATTTCACCTAGAGAAGAGACCGAAGTGGTTCAAAGAAAGGAAAGGGAGGCAAAACGTTGCAACAACAACACGAGCAACAGACTTGGGATTAGATTCAGGTGATGAGTCTAATATTACAACAGTTGGTTTGACAGGTAAAATTGGTGATGGTTTTGATTCAAGAAGTAAATTGTTTCATATAAGGGTCATAATGAAACATACTAAGATCGACACATTGATAGATTGTGTATCTCAATCTAACTTAATTTTAGAAAAATTGGTTAAGAAATTGGGATTAAACACTAAGATGCATCACAAACCCTATTCACTAAGGATAAGCAAACATCACAATTGCCCATAACAAAGAATTGTATCATAAAGTTTACAATTGCATATAAGTATGTGGATGAATTAATATGTGATGTGGTGCTGCTAGAAACATGTGGAATGGTCTTAGGCATCCCTTATTTATATGATTGCAAAGTAATCTTCTACATGGAACATAATCAATATCACTTGTTTAAGAAAGGCAATGAATAATTGTACATGCTCATCATATAAAAGCAAATCAATCTCTTCTAAGAATGGAACAATTAAAGAAGGCAACTTATGCAAGCAGTACACCTATAATTGTGCCAAGTAAAGTAGTTGATCTTAAGCATGAACATGAGATGGTTGTAGAATGGAAGTTCAATCATACTTTTCTTCAAGATAAGTTAATGTCGTGCAAGCCCATCAAACATATTGGTTCATTTTCAATCATATTTCTAATGTTATCACTGCTAATGTTATCTACATGGATAGTAGTGGCTTCAGTAAGATGTGAACGAGTTCAAGTGGCTAACAATATGCTTTTAGTTATCATGGTTATTATGCAATTGATTATGATGCAACAGGTGCACATGACAACATTTAAATACAAAGGACAAGTGGGGTGGCCTATCCCGCACTTGATGACTATTTAATACCCTTTTGGAGGACCAAAAGATCTTAATGCAGAGGGATGATCCAAAATAGATCTAGCAAGGCCTAAAATTCAAATTTCTCGAAATCATATGAAACTAGCGCAATTATGTAGGGCTCGTCATGCCGATTCCGACCATATATATTTTTTTTGAAAATGGACACCGTATGCAGAAGTTATCGCGATTTGAAGTTCATGTCAAACATACAAAAAAAGTCAAAGTCAAAGTCAAAAGGTCAAAGTCAATGATGATGTCAGAATTATGTCATGATGACATCAACATGACGTCAGTAGGGTGATGTGGTAGCACCAGGTGCTAACATGTGTCAGTCAAATTTGGCATTTTCATGCTTAGTTGGACTAGTAGGAAGTGACACATGGCACTGTACGGATGTTGACACGTGACAAGGTGAAACATGGCAGTACGAATGTTGCCGTGGTAGGGTGAAACGTGGTAGTACAGATGCTAACGTGGCACCGTACGGATGTTGACATGAAAATGTACAGATGTTGACATGGCACTTTACGGACGTTGACGTGACACTGTACGGACATTGATGTGGCACTGTATGGATGTTGCAGTGGCACCATATAGACAATGACGTGGCATGTTGAGGTTGAAGTACAGATGACACATGGCAGTTGACTGGGCAGGCTGACGTGGATATACAGATGACATGTGGCAGATGACTGTGTAACAATGATGTGGCATGGGCCAATGGCGAGGTGACACGTGGCACAATGAGGAGGCGCTACATGGAACCTTCTAGAAGGTCAACTAAATTTGGTGGTTCCATCAAATCTGGTCGTTGCCACCAAATCTAGAGGAGATCCTCCAAATCTGGTGGAATCTCGCTAAATCTGGCTAACTGACGCTAAGTTTGGAAACTGACGCTAAGTTTGGAAACTGTCGCTAAATTTGGCGAAGTCTGGCTTATTTAGCCAAGCACGAAAATCGAGAAAAAATATTTGTTTTGGCACGAAAATTGAGACTGTACGGATCTGACAGGGCGCAGCATTGGGATTCATGTTGAGGGGAGGTGTCAAGGGACTATTCAGAAGCAGGTCAAATTTATACTCAAAAGTTGCATAATTTCAAGGGGAGTCTGAATATGGATTCTGTTTCTGCAACCAAGTAGCTGAACAGAAAAGTGCCTCCAGATCCCAAGATGTCGATCCAAGGATTGTTGAATTTATAGTCAAAAGTATCATAATTTCTCGTTGCATCCAATGGTGATGTCTGTTTCTGTCTAGAAGTTGTAGATCTGAAAGGTGGTTTCAGGAGTTGTTATGTAAGCCTTTCTTTTGTATTCTTAAAGCATTGAAGATTAATAAGAAGCCTTCCCCACTGAGACAAAGTCCCAGAGACATAGGAAAACTTGTGTTGAACTTCATTATCAATCTTGGTGTTAGGTTTTTGTTTCTTTACTTCTTATATGACTACAACATTCTTTCATTAAGCTTCTTCTCTTAATTCCTAAATGGTAAATCAACTCATGCATAAACTTAACCAAAGTCTTTAAAAGATCATTTTTTGGATCAAAAGGCTTCCCTGATCAAAGGCTCAGAGTCAAGGAGTTGCATGGCATAGGTCTTTATCCTTACAATATCCCCTCCATTGTGAGTTTTCTTATGTTGTTGACTATCCATAACTACTTCTATAAGAAATCTTTTCTATGAGTTTTAATGACAACTAAATGTGTGAAAACAGGGAAAATAGGAAACAGGTTCTGATGACAAAAATTGTTTTCAATAGGCTAACCTTGGTTCAAGTTGATAACATCATGGAGGTGAATTTGAAAGTAGGAAACAAAGAAATGGATAGTTCGCAGCGCCGATAGGTAAAGCCATCAAAACCCCTCTCTCAACCCTTAAACAACATGGAAACTCTCATGGAGTACCTGATGGAATTGTGCTTGATGTTGATGTATTTACGTTTGAACGGATATGTATGGAATCTATCCAACCTCCAACACTCCTCTTCAGCCAGTCCGCAATGCCAATTCATAGCACATGTCTACTAATTCGCAGCGTCTATCTACCAGTTTGCAGTGCCTAATTCAAACATGAATTGCACACTTCGAGGAGACTGCTAGAAGATCCAATGACAAGATCCCTAAAAACTTGGTTAAAAGATGTTGTTGAAAACAATGAAATCTCCTCTGTCATGGTTCTTAATTGCAATGATAATAATTGAATGCGTGAGGTACTTATGGGTACACTGCAAACTCTCCTAGTGAGTTGGCAACACATACAACTGATTTTGATTTGACACTTAAACAGATAGATGGTGACAAGGAGAAACTTGTGTACAATTGGGAGGTGTGACATGTCAAGGTAGTGATGCAAAAACTCAAAGATGTGACTCATGAGGGTTTATTTACTTTGTCATGATAACAAATTACATAACCCAAAGACTCTAGACCAAGGCAAGACTAACTTTATCTTATTTAAATCAAATTTTGAGTTATGACTATAGCAAGAAGACATAAAAACCTATAACTTATGTAACCCTATGACTCAAAAAACAAAAATGAAATGTTTTTTTGACCCTTACAAATCTATGTGTTAACATAACCCTAACTTCCATAGGATGTATCTTTGAAATTATAGTGAACCAAACATGAAATTTGTACCAAATGTGATTTTCTATGTCTCATCCATTTGATGAAAATTTCACCATCTTAAATGTATCTAAAAAAGTTATATCTAAAATTCCAAGATGAATCACTTGAAGGATAAAACCCCTAGGATCATATGCTCTGAAACCAAATGTTATGCACCAAATGACCAAAATAACATAAAAAGAGAGAGAGAGAGAGAGGGAGAAAAGTAAATACATGACTTGATAAAGAGATAATAATGAATGTGAAGCTTGTTTGAGGGGAAACCTCCTTTACAATAGAAAAAATGTACAAGATGAGATTATCCTAAAATTAGGTCTCCTTGGTATATATATAGGATACCAAGGGTACAACTACAATTACAAGGTCTAGCTTATAATATTAATATAACAATAGAAATACAAAAACTCAATATCTAGGGATTTACATGGGGATTTATGCTTAACATGGGGCTTTGTCTAGGGTCTTAACATACAACTTCCTTACTTGCATGAGTAGCTGCCATGTATTAAGCTTATGTAGTTGAGAGTGCCACTACATGTTATCTCTTTCTCATCCAAATCATTTCTCCTCCAAATATATTAAACACATAAGCACTTGTATATATTTTTCCATCCAGATCTCTAGCCCAGTCTGCATAAAAGACTAATTATATTCCAAACACTTTGTCTCCACTAGGTCTTCCTTGGTACCAAATTCCATAATTTTTAATGCCACACAAATACTTGAAAAATCCTAGTTATAACTATCCATTGTTCCTTCCCTAGTTTTGACATATACCTACTAAAAAATCCCATTGATTGTGAAATGTATGGTATAGTATAGACCATACATCAAACTACCAATAGCACTAGCATAAGGAACATGAGGCATGACCTCTTCCTCTTCCTCTGTCTTGGGACACTAATCTGCAGATAAATTTGCAACTATAGGGATAGGGACTTTGACTGGTTTACATTCCTACGTATTAAACATCTACAATATTTTGTCAACATATTTCCTATGATTCAAATAGAGTTTCATCTTTTCCCAATCTCTTTTGATTTCCATGCCCAATATAAATTTTGTAGTACTGAGATATTTCATATCAAATTTAGAAGACATCTGAGTTTTTACCCCCTTGATGATTTCCTTATTGTTTCCAATCAACAACATATAATCAATATATGAAACCACATAAATAAAATGATCACCCACTAATTTAAAATACTCATAGTGATCAGATTTCCTCCCCATGAAACAAGTCCCAAAATATGAGTATCAAACTTTTAATACAACATCATTGGAGATTGTTTTAACCCATATAGGGAATTTTTCATCTTGCAAACCAACTCTTTCTTACCCTTCAATGCAAAACCTTATGGATGTTTCATGTATATTTCTTCGTCAAGATACCCATGTAGGAATGTTGTATTTACATCCATCTATTCTACTTCAAAATCAAAAGTAACAACAATAGACAAAATAAATCTAATAGAAGTCAATTTACCAATAGGAGAAAAATGTCACCAAAATCTATTCCCTCTACCTCGAAATATCCCTTTTCTACTAGGAAAGATTTATACTTCTCCACTTTACCTTCTTCATTCAACTTCTTCTTAAACACTCATTTTATACCAACATGATTTCTTCCAACTGATAACTCAACTAGATCACGGGCCTCATTCTTATCGAAGGCTACCATTTCTTCAACCATGGACTTCTTCTAGAGTTTACCATCCTCTAAATCCATTTTCTCCCTAATAGTCATGGGATTATCATCAGTAATAGATAAAGAAAAATTAGAGTGAAAATCAGGTGGAGTATACCTTTTCGGTTTCCTTATATCTTGAATTTATCTCCTTAATGCCAAAGTATGAAGTTCTTCTTCTTTTGATTCATGTTTTTTCGACAAGTCAGATTCTTCATCCTTCAAATCAAATTCTATTGTCTTTGTTTATTTTTCATTTGGTAAGACTTCATGTTTGGGAATATCTTTAACCTCTCTAAAAATAACATCCTGACTATAAACAATATTCTTACTTAATGGGTTCCAAAGTTTATATCCTTTTATACCATCTTTATTATTGACCCCTAAAAAGTGTTAATGAATTTATTTTTTATTTTGAAAGGATGTTGATTATAAAACCGATTTTTAATCAGCGTTAGCTAAATTGCCTATGGGTTAAAATGTAGTTTTCTGGAAAATAAAAATGGTCTTAAATTTTGGGTGAATTTTATGCTCTCGGGTTTCTTTTACAAGATTAATGTTTATTTTAGCCAAATCTATTGGCTGAGGGACAATCTCCAAATCTTCTAGGTTATGTAGTTTTCTGGAAAATAAAAAATGGTCTTAAATTTTGGGTGAATTTTATGCTCTCGGGTTTCTTTTACAAGATTAATGTTTATTTTAGCCAAATCTATTGGCTGCGGGACAATCTCCAAATCTTCTAGGTTTTGAGCACCTGCAATCAACACAACACAGGTTAAAATTAACCACACCACTAGTCAGAGCCTAGAGCCCAAGCAACAAGTCACATGGAGGAAGAACCCACGAGGGGACCTTGTTTTTGCCTACACATGAATAATACGCATGAGTGCTAGCATATTTAAAAAGTAATAATCTTCTTCTGCCCAACAATGTGGGATAAAGTCGCATACGTAAAATAAAAATGTTTTAAGTCAATCCACGAAGCGCCAAGGGAAAATGCCAGTTGCTTGGGCTTGAAATCGTAGTGTCCAAGACGCTTACAAGTGTCGATTACATGTGAAAAAACAGATATTAAGCGAGAGTGTTATCTCTCTCCTGTAAAAGATGACATCTTAGATACACAAACAAAGCGATTTATCCAGATTGATGACATAGGGCGCGCATTTGAAAATCCCTCAAGTTCAAGTGCTCAACGCTCGAGCATCCAGATGTTAAATAGATGATATGAAAGTGCTGATAAGATGCTACCCTAGTGCAGGTGTTCGAAGGATATGAAGACTGTTATGAGTACCATCATCAGAAACATGGTATTCAAACTTGGAGCATGTGGTAACTTGAATAGAAACATTCTAGTTCCTGCAACACCATATGCGAATAGAAAAGATTGTTTTTCAGCTGAACCACGATGTTGAATTAGGTAGTCAAAGAAATATTATAATTTTAAAGGATTGGCTTCAGAGGCATATTTCCTGTAAATCGGTTTTCACTGGTGACATCTTTAGGAACAAAGAAGCAAGACGATGAATTGTATATTTTTGAGGACCTCATTAATTGCCATGGCAATAATTACAAGTTTTTTTTAAAGGAATGCGATTTGAAGGAAAAAGAGATGAGGCTCATGCAAGGTTTCTATTATGAATGGAAGAATCAATAGGAAGCCCTTGACATATGTAGTCTTTGAGTCCTTCACTAAAGTGCAGAATGAGGGTTTACTCAATATTTTCCACACTAGAGTTTCAGATCTAAAGATATCTCCATCATTTGAAGAGGATCAGTCAGAATAAGCAATTTCATTCAATTTTTAGCAGATGGCAGTTGTGGATTCCTGATTTAATGACAAATTCTTAGGGGTCAGTTTGATATTGAGCATTAATCACTCTATTCCAGTTGTATGGTACTTATTTCCAGATTTGGAGGGGAAAAATTCCGAGAAAATAGTAGTCAGAACATCAAACTCATAATCATTTCAAGAATATCTCAATGAGTATTTTGAGGTAGATAATTTCTAGACCCGAATCAAGCAGCGATTCCAGGATGCGAAGATAATTCAAATACTAAATGAAGAGAAGGAATGAACAGGTGGTAGATAACAATTAGAAGGAAAACATAGGAGTAGTGGAATCAACCAATGCATGACTCCAAATTCCAGCATTCGACATATATTGCAGCTATTTTGAGTTTTAGTTTATTGTTTGTGATTTTTTATGTAGTGACTCAACAATCGGTTACTATATTTTTAGTAAAGAATATCATTTGTAATCAATGTGTAATTACAACTCTAGGGAGAAGGTTCGATCCATTGAAGAGTTATATATAGAAAGACATGATATGTATGGGAGGTTCTCAGGCCCGAGGGGGAGAAACCCTAAAGGGACTTAGAAGAGAAAATTTGATCATGATTGTACACCTATGAGGGCATGTTTTTCTGAATATATTTCTTCCATTGGAGATCTATGAGGGTTGTTTAATCAGTATGTCATTCTTATTTATTTATCTTTTCTTCTACTTAGATAAATACAGCTTTTGAACATCAGAACTTGCCTTTGATGGATAGATCTATGGGCAATAGAGATTCTGTTGTAACATGCATTTTCTATCATTGATATTATTTAATTTTTCTTTAAAAGTTCCTTAGAATGAAATAATCTTTTATTCTATGAACATTCAACTTTATGTTTTCTTTGCCATCCTTTTATCTGTTATCACATACAAGTCTTATCCTTCGATCTTTAGTATATGTTGATTCCATGCCCAATGGAATAGTCTTTTGTACCTTTTCCACTCTTTCTCTCTTTCTTGTCATTTTATCCCAATTACCTGCACATAAACAAATTTAGATACCTAAATTCAAATGTTTCTAGACTCACTTCATTTGCAGTCCGAGGGTGACTTCTAGAGCTAACATTTTTGGTGTCGTTGTCGGGGACGGAGCAACGAAGATATCTTCCCTAAGAAGAATGATAACGATAAGATCTGCTTCTTGATGGTGAACAAGAAGAGGGTACATAATTGACAGTAGATCTTTCACCATGACAAATACACTATTTGAAGGTTCATAGACAACTCCACAAGATCCAAGATGTCAGCATATGCTTGCATGGCAGCCATTGTGGCTGCAAGGTTTGTTGCATTCAATTTTGCTGATATTGTTGGTTTCCCTAATGTTGTTCCCACTATAGATATATGGTGAGACTGCCTTCCATGGTTCATATAAAGAAAGCAAGATAATCCTACTGATCATCTCATCAAGTTTCATGAGTGTATGGATCAACTAGATCTACATCACAAGGATGTCAAGATGAAGATGCTTATGTATTGATTGGAGGGTGGCGCACAACAATGGTATCGGTCCTTTCCTTTTTCGAGAATATTCTCTTTGAAAGAATTTCATATGTCATTTCATCATCATTGTAAAAGGTATTTTTCCCAAGAACTTCTTCTTAAGCACCGTTGTGAGGAATTCCATTAAGATATTCAACATATTAATTCTTCTTATAGTGAGGACGGAGGAGAATGTACTTATGAGGATGTGGATGAGAAATCATTCATACATGAAACTCTTTCTAGTTATACTTCCCAAGAAGAATATATTCTAGATATAGTTGATGATTGTACCGTTGATTTCATAACTGCAGATGCATTAGATCTTTCCCCTAATGTACCTGTTGTCCCAAATTTAGACGAAGGATACCAAACAGATTATGAAGAAAAGAGTGTTTCAAAATCAGCTCAAGAGGTATCATTTGATGAATCTATAGTTGATCATGGTCAAGATAAGGTGTTACATGTGAAACATCATCTTCATGAAAATTTGGTTGCTTTGGGTTATATTGAAACATATGATGAATCGTTGGAGGTGAATCTAGAGATCATTTCATATTGTCATCATCATTCTTTGAAAAATACTCATGATTTTAACTTACCTATTTATGATGAGTATCTTTATGAAACAAAACAACTCTCCAAATTAATGGATGTGAAATCTCTTAGCAGTAAAATTGTACTTAATGAATGTGAAGACAATTTGCATCAATTTACTATATCAACAAGTGCATAAATCTTTAGCAATCAACCTATATATGAAAACTATACATCAAAATCTAAGGAAGGCATCGATGGAGACATGAAGGAGTTTTATGAACAATTCACTAATCCTTTTTCTTCACTGGTTGTAGTAGATTCATTTTTGGAAGTTAGCAAGTCTATATTTAATACTTATGTTTCATCATCCTCATTGGATATTGAGCAGGTTGGGATTGGCACTTTTGAAGAATTCGGTTCTTCTTCTTTGTTTTCAACAAATTATGAGCATGAATTTGGTATCATCAAAGAAGTAAAGGTTTGTCATGAGCATCCATTCAGTTCAAGCGGTGAGAAGAGCTACTTTATTATGAGTTCTATAATCCCATTGCTACATATTTAGAGGAGTTCATTTATTCTGATCCCCTGTCTTAGTTTCATTGTAAGTATGAATTCCATGATCCATTGATGTTTCATGTGAAACATTCCATTCCGAAAAAGTATGTCCAAGAAGTTTGGTCAGTCAATCAATTACTCACCTGGATACATTGGAAGGATGCTTATACATGATTAGCTGATTTTAACTGATTAAGAGTAGGGTAGTGTGTGAAATAATCTTGTATTCAAGCACTAGTTTGTAGTAGTTTGTTTTATTTTCAGCAACGTGTGTTCATATTTGAATAAGTTGCAAAGATTTGGAAGTGGTATAAGACTCAACAAACCCAATGGAAAAAGACACAAGTTTTCTTGTTCTTGGCAGCTCACAGGGAGCATGCCATCCCTAGAAGGAGCCAATTGTTGGCACCTAAAAAGTGTTTGTCGAGCGATTTATATGCTAATGAATTCGACATAAATTCAACCCAGGGAGATCGTAATATTACGAGGTGTAAGAAAAATATATGCAAGGTGAAAGTAAGCTAACCTAATCTAATGATTGAAAAATAAACACATGACTGAAATTGAATTGCATGAAATAAATGAAAGCATGAAATTGCATAAATTAAACCTGATTGAAAAAGCATGGGATTAGACAAAGGAAAAAAAATCATTTATAACAAAAAAAATTGGCAATGACAAATAACAAATGACAAATGACAAACATATGTGAGTTCACATAAAATCTATATTAAGAACTCAAAATAAAAAATCTATTATGGAGAAATCAAAATATTTACTATAAAACATCAACTCTATTACAAAATGATGAAATCCATGACTAACTCATTATCTCAAGAGTAAAGACTAACTATGTTCTTCTTTTTCCTTTATTTCTCTTTTCCTTCCCTTCTCAAATGAGGAGAGAACCCTCTTACTTATACATGAGTGCTTTGAAAATAAGATAAGCAACTCATAATTACAGATCCACTTTTATCTCAACCAATTTTCTATAATTACAAAATACTTATCCCACTTTTCTCTCAACCAATTTTCTATAATTAAAAAATACTTATCCCACTTTTCTCACAACCAATTTTCTATAATTACAAAATAGTTATCCCACTTTTTTCTCACAAATCCTCTCATGATATTCCTCCTTGAAATTATCTTGAATAATTATCTCCTCAAATCTTGAAATGGTGGAGGAAATATTCTAGAAGCTTTTGAATTAATCCTTCACATATTCCTACACATTACAAAGCTCACACA
>JZKD02S2369673.1:295038-332033 GCA_000966675.3 Picea glauca
GTACGAAAAGGAGAAAGGACACGAAACATGGTGAGGGAATTTTCCAATGCATTCATTCTAGCATGTAAGAAATTGCATGATTAAAGTTTAGAAAACAACATACCTCCACTTACCCAAAAAGTAGATGAACTATGCAATAGGAATGTATTTGTTGCTGGATCAAGAAAAACATGACTAATGCTCATGGAATGTGAAGTGAAGGAATCTGAATTGATGATTGGTTGTATGAATAAAAAAATGAAGTCTGAAAGTGGAACTGTGGTACTTTCATATGGCTGGAAAAATACTGCTGCAACTGTTGATGGAGTCAGGAAAAATATATAGTCTTCACCTGCTACAAAACCCGTTGGTACAATTCTAATCATGCGAATAAATGTGTCGATGTTGAGCATGAAAAAAGGTCATTGGATTATCGGCCATTGATGGATGTCGTTAACCAATGCGAGACAATCTCACCATTGATGTCAATGAGTGCCAAGGTACCTAAGTACATCTTGCGAAGTGTGAATAAATGAGTTGATGTTGAGCCACTTTCAAGATCTAACGATCAAGGGACATTGATGTATTCCCATGATTTCCAGCGAGAGAACTTGCCATTAAGGCATGCAAGCCTCAAGGTACTCATAAGGACTCTAGTCTCTATCCTAGATAATGTGTTGAGGTCGATGGGGCAAGACTTGTTGAAAGGTGGGCCTTAAATAATCCCACATCGATCAACGCGAGTTGTACAAAATGATTGGTAGGACTATATATGAAATATCTCATGGTCAAACAATGTTTATGACAAAGATAACAAGGAAATTTGGTCATGGAAGGGAAGCTGCATGATTTTAGTCATGAGGAGAAATATGAACTGGAAATGAAGAAAAATCTATGCAACTCCGAAAAGGAGACATGTGTGAAGTCATAAGGTGTAGGGCAATGAAAAGTGGACTTCAATATGGATGACTAATAAGCTTAGAAGGACGAAAGTATGGAAACATGTCATGTCACAATTTCATTTTCTTGAAAGGTTTCTTATGATGGAAAATGGTATGATATGACAAAAAATGGTATGACATGTGTGAAGAAAAGCTTAACTCTAGTGTGCAATTAGAAATACCTTCAACCATACCTTTACCATGTAGTGATTGAAGGCCCTTCTCTCCAATATGTCCTATTATTTGATGCCACAACATTGTCTTTTCTTCAAAGATAGTAGGGGTTTGGTCTTCTTCATTTCCACCCTTAGGAACAATAAAAATGTTACACCCATTACTGATAGTGCTTCCCAACATCTTGTATAGATTTCCATTTTTAACTTCGCTCATCAACACCATTTCTCCTCCAACAGTTTTTCAGGTTTCCTTTTCAAACACAGTATGTACACCTGCATCACTCATATTACTTATAGATATCAAGTTTCTAGCCATATCTGGAATGTGAAAAACCCTATAGAGTGTTCTAATCCTTCCATCCTTGAGCAATAACTTGAATTTTCTTCATCCCATCATTCTAGACGTTGAGTCATCCCCTAAAAAATGTTACATGCATTATAATTTTCATATTCATAGAACCACTCCTTGTGGGGAGTCATATGAAAAGAAGCACCTGAATCTATCAACCATACATCATGATTTGCATGTGTTCTTGAATAAGCCAAGTAAATATCCCCTCCTTCCTCTAAGAAGTTCTTCCCTTTCTATGGAAGCATCGTAATCATATGCATTCCCTCTCTCAACACTTTTAGATCTAAAATCCTTCATGTAATGCCTATTTTTACCACATTTCCATCATTTCCTTAAGAATTTTCTTTGAGATTTAGATCTATCTCTATATTTATATCTCCCACTTGAGGAATTATTTTTATTTGTATCTAGGGAACATCCTCTTATAGATAAGGAATTTGTTCTTTGACTATCCATGGTTTTCCTCCTCATTTCTTTCGATAACAAGGATGAAACTACATCATCGAATTTTAATGTGGTTTCACTACTCCTAATATATAATACCAAACTATCCCATGAATTTGGTAAAGAACATAGTAAACTAATGCACTTATCTTCATCAAAAATTCGAATGTCAAAAGGCAACAACTAACTTACCATAGTATTGAAGGCATTTGTATGATATGTAACCAATTCTCTATCATTCATCCTCAAGATGTACAACTTATTCCATAGGAAAATTTTGTTTACCGGGGACTTAGATTGATATAAATACCCCAAATTATCCCATAACACCTTGGTTGTAGCTTCTCCCAAGACATTCAATAACACTAAATTTGAAAGACATAACTAGATTGTGTTATTTTCCTTCCTATCCAAATTCCTCCAGTGTTCCATCGACATACTAGTAAGTGCAGTACTAGGATCCATACTGACCCACTATTCTTAGTGTACCAAAAGATCCTCCATATTTAAATTCCAAAGCTCAACTATTCTCCCATTAAATTCCTCAATATTGATTTTAGAACTTGTCACCATTTTCTTTCACCACGCGAATCACCACTGTAGAGATCCCACTAAAAAAACTTTCATCAGAGAACCAATATAATCAAACCCTTAGCAACAAAGGTGTCCCTATGAATCCAATAAATGCACTAATACCAAATGTAAGTTGTAAAACTTTTACAATATAACAATGTGTTGACAGGTCCAAATGGCCTATCAAGCAGGTAAGTGAAAATTCCTAATGGAGAATTCCAATTGGACTCACTGTCGTTTGGGATGTAAAATTCTGACTAGTATGTGGGCTTGGTTTCCACTACAAATTAAAATAGAAAGGGAAAGTTAGTAAATTGTCCCTCACAAAATTCTAATTCATTCTAAATTTAATCTAAATAAAACAAATGCAAACTATATAATGTAACTATTTCTAATGTATCCTGTAGGAGCAATTCTAATATATATATACAATATAAGATGATATCATTGGTTGCAGAAGTAGTTCATTACAAACAAAAATATATGAAATCAATAATGAATCAGATATAAATGTAAATTGTTACATATTACACTTGTAACACCATCATTGTACCCATTAAAAATTGTAAATGCACAAGCATCTTAAATAACATGTACATAAATAGTTCATATAAAAAATCATTCAAGAAACACATGAAACAACAACACATGTAGAATAGTCTCATATATAGTCGAAAATACTTATGATCCAAAAATTCCTTCTACTTTTTATTGAATCAGAGATAATAATACCATCCGAAGCTATAATGGGAAAAAGTCTCTCTCTTCATACAATGAGTTCTCTTTTATAAATTAAGAGAGACTCTTCAGTTCCTGTAATTGTTCATTTTTTTTCGGTTACAACTTTTCATTTCGTCTCCTTTTGTTTTGTTATCATACAATTAAAATTCCTCCTACAAATTTTTATAAATATACGAACATTAAAGTCAGAACTTAAGAAGACTCTTAGAGTCATCATATTCATGCTGTAGGAATCCTATGAGTCATAGTCATTGAAAATATCCTCAATTCTTCTCAGTCGCATTTAATTTTGTTCTTTGAATTTGTTTAGCGTATCAATGGTCAATCTGGTAAAAATTATTTTACTAACATCTTCTGCACTATTCTAGTTTTCCAACGATCTCTCTCTTGCCTGATTTGGTTTTCCAGATCATGAGTTATGGCTGCTTGAAGAATTTACAGTTCATCCCCCATCAAATTCATGGCCCTCTTTTACCTAAATTTTTTGGACATCTATGTTGCTAATATGGGTCAAATACCTTTCCCAATGTGTTCTCATATTCGATATCTTTCCAACATATCCTCTCTTGCCAAATTTGGCTTCCTAGATCATGATTTATGGCCACTTGAAGTCGATGCTCAATAGTTGTTGATCTGCTCACGGGTTGATCTGGATTGTCGATCTTGTACACTAAAATAATTATCCCATATGCATTGGGGAAATTGACTGAACATGGTTTATATCATTTTCCTTACCCCTAGTGGTTTGTGTGCAAATTTAGGCTAGGCATGGAACCTTGGGTTCGCGTAAATATTTTGACCTAGAAACCAGAGATAAATAAATAATAAATAAATAAAAACCTCGTGGTAAAATTCCTGAACCAAAAATTATAAAATAAAGACCAGAAATAATAAAAAATAAAACCATGGTCCTAAGTTTGTGAGAAGGTTAGATCACCATGTATTACAGTAAAGATCACATAAGAAAGCTTGTAAGGTGTGTGTGTGGTAAAACACTTGTGGTTAAACCTGTAACATGTCCTAACATGAACTCCTGCATGGGAAATTCCCACAAGGCATGTGGTGTACAGGTTGTGGGAGAAACTATATGCTAAGTCCTAATGTATTGATCTCCACATGGAAATTCTCACATAGTTGTGCACATATTGAGTAACGTGGTTCTCCCAAGATGGGTTATGTCCACAATGACTAACTTCTTATTATATTATTTAGAATCATCCATTACAAAATATGCACATCACATTCATACACCATGCCCTTTATGTTCTCCTATCCCTCTATCTATATTTGTCGCTCTTCACTCTTTCATTCTTGCACACATTGCATCACATACATTCACTAATTCTTACTCTCCGACTAATCTCTATCCCAAAACCCTTACATATTTATACAATTACAATAGGGATTAGCCTGTATCAATGGACCCAAAATTCCTAACGATCTTCCTTCCTTTGCACATGTTGATCCCTAAAAGTGTGCACACTTTCTTTCCTTCCTTTGTGTGCACTGTGCAGTTCCCAAAACTCATCCCCAAATCCTGTCCCAACAACGTGGTAAAAAACTCTTCGGTAAAACCTGGTAAGGTGTCTCAAGGTGAAATCCCACATGAGAGACTCCCGCAAGGCATGTGGTAAAATCAAGTATGAAGGGTTGTGGGTTGGTGAGAGTTGGTGAGCTTGCAAAGCATACAGGTTGCGGGTGAATTATATGGTACGTTATTCCTAATGGTCCACGAACCCGCATCCACAAAGGTAAGTCTGAGCTCGCATAGTGTTGTAGGTTGGTGAGTGTTGGTGATAGCCTCTAAGGGATGTGGGTTGCGGGTAGTAGTAGAAACTAGGAGTAGGGTAAAATGTTTCCAGGTGAATTCTTGCATGGGAAAAATCCTGCAAGGAAAATATCTTTCCTAGGTCCCGAAAAAAATAAAATATAAAAAGTATAATAAAATAATACAATAAAAGAAACAATTTTTTTTAAAAAGACAAAAAGAAATAGAATAATAAAAAATAAAAATAAAAGGCCCTAACTTAAAGATAAATAGCAAAATGCATACTTTGAGACATTGGGACGAATGCATACAAATTAAAATTAAAATGGAATAAGAAATGAAAATAAAAATAAATATATACATGAAAAGTCAAAGTGTATCCAGTTCTATTGAGAATTTAGGAAATATAATAAAAAATATCCCTACATAAATAATGAGATACGAATTGGGGACTTATGGAATTCTTAGAAAAATGCAAGATAAGGAAAGTGATCTTCATAGTAAAAAGCAATTTCCCTAAGTAAAAGTAATTTCTCGATGTAATTCCTTGAATAAATGGGAATTTCAAAACCATGTATAGATTTGGGAAAACCATGGGAAATTCAAAACCATGTGTAGATTTGTAAAACCATGTGCAGATTTGTAAAACTGTGTGTAGATTTGTAAAACCATGGGTAGATTTGGAAAACCATGGGAAATTTAAAATATAAATAAATAAATAAAAATAAAATTATAAAAATTATAAATAAGAAAAAACAAATAAATTATACAAATCATATATACAAAATAGAAAAAATTAGACTTGGTTCTACATGGGTCAAGGTTGTGCACCAATTAGGGTTCTGCACCTAGAGTTAAAAAATTGAAACAAAGCACATCATGCAAATTCCAAATACCCAGATGTTGAGTTAGGTAGACACGTCATACTAAGATTGATATTGCATGAAGCTGGATAAGACAAATGGTGAGCAGGTAGTGGGGAAAGGGATGACACATCACGTGACATGTTAACTCCACATCAATGCCACGAAGGTTGGCCCATATGATGAAAATAAATTTGATACTAGCCTGACACACGGGATATGTCAATCCTATCAAGGAGAAATTGTAGAGGGAAAACCTAGTGGATGAAATCTGATTGGCTTCAAAATATGATAGTCGGGAAGAATAATAAACCATGCAAGTGAAGTAATTTGATATCCCAAAGACTCGATGGATATCATTCAATTGGCTTGTGGGATAGGGTTGTAGGGAAGGTAATCTGATAGACTTTGTGGAAAATATAACGCAAAGTGAACACTCCAATGGATCTCTTCCACTAAGATAAATCTAATTGGCTCATTAGGTTTTAGTTTTCAGGAACTAGGATGAGTAAAAACGTCTAACTTCCTGATGAGGAGAGTCCTAACAAGTGGTTCTAATATCCGTGCAAGCTTCATATCTTAGGGAGAACTATGAGAAGACGATAAAACATATGCTTAAAAGGGAGGAGCCCGATAAGATAATTCCAAAGGTAAATATTCCTAATAAGGATGAAGGTTACAACCACAGATCATTCTCTGGATGAAATAGAAAAATACAACAATATTCAGGCCTTGGAATGGAAGTGAAGATAAAACATAATGTATAGGGTGATAAAAGTAAATCTGGTTGGGGTTTGGGAAACACAAGGCTCAATTCCTAATATTGGAGTCAATAAGGATCAAGATCTCAATTAGAGAGAATCATGGCCAAGAGGAACAATATCGATGGATTCCCACATGCATTTCAAGGTTGAAGTGGTTAGCTAGAGAAATATGTTTTTTCCCAAGTTACATTTGAGGTTTCCACCTCTCTTTATCAATTGGAGGCTCTGTTATTGAGTGTTTGATCTTCTGTGAACAAATGAACATGATCTTTTGCTTAGGCATGATCTTCTTGAGTACTTGAAACAACAAAATAATCTACTAATAAAGTGTCTTGGAAACCCTGCTCCTGCAACCACAACAAGAAAAAAGTTTGTTACACAAGGACAAAGATACTTTCTAGTACAGTATAAAATTTATATTCCTTCTCATCTCCATTTTACTCATCAAATGAAAAAGAGATAAAAAGAAAGGCTTCTTTGAACAATGAGTAAATTAAAAGAATGAATTACTTAGGTGCAATGCACAAGAATTCCAAAATGTCAATATGTTCTTCTCAAGCCAACCATATACTTCTCAATGATGCCATGGGATGAAATTTCAAACTGAAGCATAAGAATTCAGGAAGTCCTTAAAATCAAACTCATTCAAGGCATAAGATGCGGCATCAAGCCTTGTATTCAAATAAGATCAATAATATATTCAAATCCATTAAAACCAATTAGTATAAGGCTCAAAATAAAACTTGTCAATCTCATAACAAAAGGTAAAATAAGCATCATAAATCAAAAGTATAACAAAGAGCATCTGAAAGTACAAAATCAATGAGATAATCAATTTTAACAAATATCCCCAAGGATAAATCATCAATAAATATTTTAAACCCCCAACTCCCTCAAGGTAGACCAAGAATATAGAGTATGCTTAAAATAATATTGGATTAGGCTTTAGAGTTCAAATTTAGTAGGGTGGGTCCTTTCCTTTTTCTTATATAAGAAAAAGGAAATGGGGGTGGTTGTGGCCACAAAAAATGGTGAGTCACTAGAATAACTTGTTATCTCTGTCATGGAAATATAGGACCTTTAATTTAGATATCAATGTTAAGGATAAGCTCAACAAATTGCAATTTTTTTTCCAATAGTCATGGGTACCACAATGATGCCAAATTTCTGAAATATATAACCCAAGATTTCAAGTACTTTCCATCTAACATACCCTTTTCAAAGAGTCAATTAGTGAGGTAATTTATTTAACTAGATACAAACTTTTGATTGGATTTGGTTTAACCATAGGTTTACATTTTTTATAAGAAGCATACATCTACATAAGTGTGTTCCTCATCTCTCTTTTCCCAACATTGCTTCGTTTCCAACAAGTGTCCATAGCCCCAACGAAGTTTCCTTGATACCATACAAGCATAGACTCACTGCTAGCGAGCATCCATATCCACGATAGATTTACTTGTACCTCCCACGGTATTAATAGTTCTTTCATATTTATTTTTATTTCAAATTATGCTCACCCTTTTAGATTTTGAATATAGATATTGTGTATGCAAATAGGGTGTGAAGGAAGCAGGGTGAAACAAGATTTTCATTGATTTGTTGAGTAGATGTTATGCATTTTAGTTTAACCCAAAGGTCTCCCAAAGAACCATCATAATAATAGTTTATGATATTTTTAATTACCTTTCTAATTTCTTAGAAATACAGTTAGAAATACTATTTATTTAATTGTCAATCCAATATTTGTGTGGAACTTGCGAACTGTCGTGCACTGTATATGCCAGGGAAAATCATTCAAACATTATTTCTAGCTCTGAAGTTGTAGAAAGAGCATATGATAAGATGTTCATGTTTCAAGATGTCTTTGAAAAAGTCACCAATTCTAAGAAAAATATTTTAACAGGATACACTATCTTAGCTGCTCCTAGAAGCACTTAATGTTGTAACCCCCAGTTGAGTGGAAAATTGCAAGAAGTAAAAACAAACTAATATAATTCAACCATCTTGGAAGAACTTAGTTCTATAACCCAAAAACTAATCTAATTCATCCAGCTTGAAATAACTTAGTGTTGTATCCCTGGTATGAATGTAATTGAAATGGGAAAAAGCTAATCTAATTGCAAAAAACACACTTGGTCGATTACTAGTTCTAAATGGTGATTGTGTCAATCAATACTTTCCTCCTTTCAATCCTACAAATTATACTGAAAGAGATCTGCATGAATTTATTTTTAAATTCTGTTGAGTGTTGGGATTAAACAATATTAAACCATGAAATGAAACAAATAAATAGAATGGAAAGCATATATCTTCTGAAAACAAAGTATTTTCCTTAATGTTACAACAAAATGTAAGTAGTGACAAAGAACATAATACATATGGAAATCAATCACTGCATAAACCAAATCTATGCTACGATACTTGACTAAGGAGGGGGGCCTACCTTCCTAGATGAGGCACTGGTTGAATCCTTCAATCACACGATGAACTTACGATACTCATTAACAAAGAATAAATTCATAAGAACCGAAAAAAAAAAATTATTATTGGAAAAAATATTTCAAATTACAATCATAATTCTCTCCTCACTCAAATCAATCAAGGTTCTTATACAATTCATACTATTCTTTTCTTAGCAAGAAAGAGTTGAGGACAACCACGAGGATCTATGATCCTCAAGATGTTCTCTATTTCATTTCAACAGTCCAATCATGATAGGAGAGGTGGTTATTCTCGTGACTTATATTCCTCATCAACTAGAAAGAATCTATTGAAGCGGTCGCTTCAATTGTCTTGGATTAATAACCTCCAGTTGTATGTTTGTCCTCTTTCCCCAACTCACCTACTGCTAACTATATCAATATAGCGACATAATTTTTCACTCGTACTTTCCAACATGATGCACCTACCATTGAAAATGTGCTACCCACCTCATTAGAGCTATCACAATTGGTGAGAACATGACGGGTTTCAATGGTGTAACTACTGATGGCGACAGTGTTCCAGTAGTGGTCATAGAGAGCATTGAAACAGTGACACTAAACGGTGTTGCGACAACAGTGTGACAGGTGTTGAAACAACTGGAAATGTGTTGTAGTAGCTAGGAATACTATTGTAGCAACTGGAAAGCATGTTGCAACAATTGGAAAACATGTTGCAACAACAACCTGATAACGTTGATGGTATCGCAATAACGACTTGAGGGGTGTTGAAACAACATTTTGGTGTTTCAAAAAGCTTTTTGCAGTACTTTTGACATTCTTCCTGGAACGATATCTTATCATTCTTTCATCAATGAGAATAAAAGGTCAAATTTCCCTTAATTACACTAGCAAAGCCACTTGAAATGACACAAGTTGTGGGAAATGTAACTGAGGAAAAATACATCGTCATACACAAAATTAGGTTGGAAGGATGGGAAAAAAGCCACAAAATGGAAAAATAGAGGTATGAAAAGGATTGTATTTCAAACACCCATCATGTCCCCCCAACCAAAGGTGTTACATGTTCTCATGCAACTGGTTTGATCAGTCTAAATCTACATGGGAGGCACTGTAATGAATATCATTTATGCTGAAGTTTGAATGTCCTTTGTAAAATGATGAATAGTACCCTCCACTTTTTTCAATTACATGTCGATAACCTTCTTCCTCCTTTTTACCCAAATCATAATCTTGTTGGTATTTAGGTGAAGGAAACCAAATCATGGGGTAACAAAATCTCAACCCTAGCCACTTATTTCTACATGTCTTCCTACAATAAATGTATATGCTTACTCATTTCAATGCCATTGTAAAATTGTGATAATTAAAGGAATCTCTTTGGCTTATCTCCACTGTGGCTTGTTACCATCTTTGTCTACTTCCCTATAGGGAATCTCTCATCAAGGATTTTATGCACTCTATGTAATCATAGATGGATTCTTGTAGGCTATTGGTCATGAAGGATGCATGTGTCTAAGAATTAACCCATGCATAGTGTGAGATAAGAACAGTGTTGGACTCACAAAATTCTCTTCTTATCTAGAGGCTACAATTCTCATTCTTTTGTGAAAAAAATAGGGCATTCTTCCACTAGGTGTGGTTGCTCACAAATGATGTAAATTCCCTTAGTTGTATGTCTTCAACAAAAGGAGTTATATTCCATTTTGGGTAAAAATCGAAGAGAAGGTTATGCTAGTAGAGTTCACACAACAAGTCCTTATCCTCTTTGCTTCTCTCATAGTATACCTTCAAGAAGGTTTTTGCAAAGGTCACTTTGTAGGGATTGTGTGTCACTACTGCTATAAATTGGAACATGAAGTGTCTCTCATTTATGAATACTGAATAGATAGGAGAGGGTGCTTTGCAACTGAGAATAGATCCCAAAAGAGAACCCATTTTCCCTTTTTCTTCCTTAAGGAGCCTTTTTTGGGCTTGTAACTCAGTGGCCCTATCTACATCCTTTTTCCATTGTTCCCATTTACATAAATGGATTTCCAATTGATCAACCCATCTCTACCTCAAGTTATAAATGGCATGTTGACACTCCTCAAGAGGAAATGTTCCATTTTCATAAGCTTCAACCATACTTTTCCATTTGTCCAGGTTGGCCCTTAACAAAAAATAATCCTGAATGTATGTTAGGACTCCAAAATCCTTCATACATGGTCCCTCGATTTGGTTTGCCACTATTGGGGAATAGGGTGGAAAACAATATGAAACATAAAACATAGTATTGCAAATAATCGGAGAGGATTTTTTTTTTTTTCGAAGATAGAAGGTGGTGTCGAAAGACACTATTACAACACTTAATAAAAACACACCGTGATCAGAACATCACAATGAATATTTGATCTCTTGATCACCATGGTCACTTGATCATATGATAATGATCCAAGGGGAATTCTATTTATAGCTTCAATTTCTAACCAATTTCCATAAAATCCAAAATATCTTGTCCACATGTAACCGTCAATTGTTAGAGTTGACTCCTCAAAATTTGTGTTGTCAAGTTGGGTCGAGAAGGATGATAGAACCAAATGAATATCCATCCAAATTATAGTTGATTTATAGGCTATTCAATCCACTTCCTAACTATCTTCGACTTTTGTTTAGTTTCTCGACCGATAGGCATGTCAACTACTCGACTGGTTGTTGGAGTGTGTTGGTTGATCGCCCAACCGACTGAATCCAGGAGATGTGTGATGAATCATCGATTCTTGATGTTCCAATATCCCCCTATACACACACATCTTTGTAGATTCAGGAGGTGAAATTATTTCATTATGACACCCCCCATAATTGTAGCTTCCTTGATCCCAATCATCATGCATAACTTGATAAATCTAGCTTCAGCTAAAGGTTTTGTGAATATATCAACAACCTGATCATTTGTTCTACAATATTCAAGAGAGACAATGTTTTCATGAACCAATTGTCTCAAATAGTGAGCATGGAGCTCAACATGCTTCATCTTACTATGAGAAACAATATTGTAAATAATCTGTATAGCACTATGGTTATCACAGTAGATTGTTTTTGAGGTTTGAATAGGAAGGCCAAGCTCTCCCAAAATTTAGTGAATCCATACTACTTAAGTACCTACTTGACCAACGCCATGATATTATGCTTTTGTAGTCGACAAAGAAACTACCTTTTGTTTCTTACACAACCACACCAATATTCTAGTGCTAAATTGAAACACATAGCCATAAGTGGACTTTTGATCATCACTATCACCAACCCATTTAGAGTCGGTGAAGCCGACTAACAAATCTAAACTGCGAAAATAATTGATACCAAAATGAGTGATACCTTTGAGATAGCGAAAAATTATATTCACTTCTTTATAGTGGATTTATTTAGGGTCCTACATAAACCAATAAACCACACTAACATCAAAGGAAATATCAGGTCGACTATGAGTAAGATAAATAATATTGTTGACCAATTGTCGATAAAGTGTAGCATCGACTCAAGCTGTTTGACAAGTTTTGGTAAGATTTACTCTAGAATGAAAAGGAGTATCACAAGGCTTGCAATCATCCATCTTAAAACATGTCAATAGATCCATCAGATATTTAGATTGAGAAATGAAAATACCATCTCATAGTGGTAATACTTGGAGACCCAAATCTGTGATGTGAAAGTAGTTAGCAAAATGTTTCTTTAATCTAAGGATGAGATCAATATTATTGCTAGTAATGAGTAAGTCATATACATATACAACAATGATAAAGGTGTCTCCATTGGTATGAAGTACATAAAGGTTGTGATCATATTCACAATTTTGAAACCAAGAAGAAGAAATAAAATTTCTATCTTAGAATATGAAGCTCGGGGATCCTACTTCAAACCATAAAGCGACTTCTTGAGTCGAAAAATCAAATTAGAGTCTAACAAAAAACTAGGTGGTTGTTCCATGAAAAATCATTCAAATAGGTCTCCATGAAGAAAGGTTCTATTCACATCTATCTAATGGATTTTCCATCCAAAATGAGCAACAAGGGAAAGAATCAGTCGAACAGAGTTCATCTTTGAAAAATGGAAAAAGGTTTCAGTGTAGTCGATGCCTTCTTGTTGAGAAAATCCCTTCACAAATAGGCATTCTTTGTGTCACTCATCAACACCTTCAAAGGTCAATTTGGTCGTGTAGACCCATCAACACTTCACAATGTTCTTTCCTTGTGGTCGGGGAACTAATTCCCAAGTGTGATTCCACAACAAAGGGTCAATTTTTGTCTACATGTCCTGCTCCCATTCAGGTCACCCTTCAACATCTGAGTAGGAAACATGATCATAAGTTTAAAGTACATGAGTCATCAAGGAAACACTGGCATGTTGCTTCTGACTTTGAGTATGTTTTCTGGAGGAAACATCCTCAACATCAGATCTAGCAGCTTCAATTGTCTTCGCATCCCATCTGGGTAGACAAGAAATAGGTGAAATATGGTTCATGGAACCAGGTTGATCAAAAGTCATAGGGTTTTCAGTTGGCGGACTAGTAGAAATAGAGGATGAAGGACTAGTCGACTTAGAGGTCGTTGTTCTAATTAATGAGATTTATGTGGTTGGTATTTTTCATTGTTGATCAAATTGGCCACATTTTTTTCAATAGAATGTTGATGTTTCAGATCCAAATCAGGATCCATTATCAGGACAATGAGCCTAGGTTAAAAAAATGGGAAGAACTTATATTAAATACTGGAAGTGTGGGGAGACATAGGTGTCGACTAAGTTTTTAGTAAAATTATTTAATAAGATTAATTCTTTTAAATTTTTTTAGGGTTTCTTATTTTGGATATTTCAGTTTTAAGGTTTATTCTAAATTATTATTTTAATTTTTATATCATAATATTAATTAACTATGTTCTAGGTATTAAATTAATGATAGTAGGGTTTAAATTATTGGTTATTATGTAAATTATCAAGTTTTTAGGGTTTACCATTATGAAAAAGTCTTATTAAGTTATCTTTAAATTAGGTTAATATTAATATTTAATGTTATAAATATGAGTTTAATATTCTTTAATAGGATTGTTTATTTAATAAGTGTTTTTATTAGGGTGTGATTTATAATTAGGTGGGGTTATTAACGAATAAATTAATTAATAGTATTTATATTGTATAAATAATTATCAATGATTATTGTTGTTTCTATGGATCAAAGGGAACTAGTTTTCACTTAGTTCTAACCCACTATCGTTGTTTAGGTTACTAGGATGTTTTTGGATTTTAATAGATTCTCTAATACGTCATTTAAAGAGGTGATTTTCTTTGGCGAGGATTTTGGTGTCTTCTAGGCGAACATGGTGTCTTGTTTTAAGGGAGTGTTCAGCTAGGGAAGAGGTGTAGATGCGTTCATTCTTAATGTCAGCTCCATGCTCTTTTATCCTAATCTGGAAGGAGCGACCTGTTTCACCGATGTAGCATTTTCCACATGAGCACTCTATTTTGTAGATTATTTTTCCATTGTGAGGGTCAAGTTTGTCTTACTATGTTTGATGGTTTCAAGTGGTTTGAAGGAGGTTTTAATCTCTTTTTTGCTGAGGACTCTTGCAATCCTATCGGTCACATCCTAATAAAAACAATTATTAAATAAACAATCCTATTAAAGAATATTAAACTCATATTTATAATATTAAATATTAAGATTAAACCAATTTAAAGATAACTTAATAAGACTTTTTCATAATGGTAAACCTTAAAAACTTAATAATTTACATAATAACCAATAATTTAAACCCTACTATCATTAATTTAATGCCTAGAACATAGTTAATTAATATTAAGATATAAACATCAAAAAAATAATTTAGAATAAACCTTAAAACTAAAATAACCAAAATAAGAAACCCTAAAAAACTTAAAAGAATTAATCTTATTAAATAATTTTACTAAAAACTTAGCTGACACCTAGGTTTCCCCACACTTCCAGTATTTAATACCATCTCTTCTCTTCTTTTTAACCCAGGCTCATTGTCCTGAAGATGGATCCCGATTTGGATCTGAAACGTTGACAGCCGTTGTTCTAGTCAAAATAGGAACAATGTTTGACTATCCAATCAAGCTACTAAAGTATGTGACATGAGAACCAATGTCAAAGACAACATCAAAGGGATCATCGTGCAACAATCCAGAGGAGGAAATCAATAACTTAATGCCAAAATAATGCTCATCAAATCATACATTTCCGTTGAATACTTATTTGTTGTTTGATAAGATCAAATAGTCTATAGGCTTTTGACTCTTTAGAGTAGCCCATCATGATGCAATCATGACTCTTTGTATCCAAATTATTTCTACAATCATCAAATATGTGAACCTAGGAAACACATCCAAATACATGGAAGTGGCCAACTGAAGGCTTATTTTCACACCATTGTTCAACTAGAGTAATGGAAGGAACAACTCGAGTCAAGATGAAATTGAGAAGATAGTTTTCATAATACATCGCTTCATCCCAAAAGTGAGGAGGTAGATATTTAGCCTACAAAAGACATCTAGCCATATTGATTAATGTCCAATTCTTGTAATATGCAATGCCATTCTGCTAAGGTGTGTGAGGAACCAACCACTACCATTCAATACCATATTGAACCAAGTATTCTTCAAAAGGTCAATTTACATACTTACCGCCATTGTCTGATCTCAAGCACTTGATGGGTTGGCCACATTAATTTTCAACAAAGGCTATAAAATCCTTTAACTTTTCAAAGACAAGGTTCTTGTTTTTTAGAAAATAAACCCATGTGAAATGAGAGAAATCATTAATGAATGTCAAAATATACCTTGCACCTTCCACTGAAGGTAGATTTATGCAACAAACATCACTGTGAACTAGCTCCAGTAGGTTTTGTGATTTCCATTCTTTTCCAAGGACGAATGGTATCTAATGATGCTTCCCAAGAGGACAACCCTTACAGACACCTTCATAAGGAAACATCTTCAATAGACCAACAACCATGTTCTGATTTGTCAGTTCTTGCATACTTCAAAAGTTCAGGTGTTCGAGTCGCTCATGCCAAATTCAAATTTTGTCATCAGTGTGAGAAAAAATTGCAGTCAGTTCAATTTTAGGTTGAGTCATGTCACTTAATTTGTACAAACTATTCATCAGGTCGAGAAGCTCATTGAGGACAATCAACCTTCCTTTCTTAAAATCATGAACATAGAACCAGTTTGGGAAAAATTCCATAATTTTACATGTCTATGTTAACTGAGCAACATAAAACATTTTGGCATTAAGGTTTGACACATGATAGATGTTGAAAATCTTCCCGTGTCGAAAGTTAACATCACCCTAACCAACAACATCTAAAAAAAATCATTAGAAACATAGATCTTCGACTCCTTAGATTCATCCAACCACGTGAACAAGGAGGAATCCTTAGCCATGTGATGAGTACACTCAAAGTCGACTATCCATTTGTTCTACACATAATG
Source organism: Picea glauca (assembly GCA_000966675.3). Lineage (NCBI taxonomy): Eukaryota > Viridiplantae > Streptophyta > Pinopsida > Pinales > Pinaceae > Picea > Picea glauca. The sequence continues at coordinate 311,569 of JZKD02S2369673.1, forward strand.
AGACAACAAGGCATGGGAAGTTCAACCTTGGAAGGTGAAATTATTAGTAGGTCCATGTACAAAAGACACATTGCCTTCAAGGCATTTACCTTCTCCTCTAAATCATCTCTCTTCTTAAAGAAACATTTTTCCACATGTCCATTCTTTCTAGAGTACTAACATGTCTTCTTCTTTTGACTTCACTGGGGTGCATCTGTCTATCCCTTAGGTTTCTAGTTGTGGTATGCAAGTTTCATTGTAGAGGCATCAAACCATACTCTATCCCTGGGATCCATATTTCTCTTTCCCTTGAGAAAGTGGGCCTGGTGTTTACCAAAATTTTTTCCTTATTCAAGAAGTATGTGATGATCAGTAATCAAAAGACCATAGAAATATTCAAAGGTTTAATCCTTACCATCTTCCTTGCATGATTTCCAGTTGGTGCAGAAAGTTGACACAAACATGTCGAATGGTATTTTCAAGTTCATCAGGACCAACTCGATGAGTTTTACATATTTATTATTATATTTATTTCCACATTTTCCCAATTTCAATTAGAGTTCTTTGACATGTGCCAAATAGTCCTCCATTCTATCAAAATAATGAGGATCGAGAGAGATCAACTATTTCTCCAACTACATGATGTGGCTCTCATCGAATCGATCAAACAAGGAATTTAGCTTCCTCCAGAATTGATGATGGAAGTCAATTCCATTGAGGTGAAATTGAATCTCCCATGAGATATAGGTTGTGATGATCCCTACAGCCTCATCATTCTTTCCATCAACACATAACTTTCCCTGAATGTTTGTTGGATCTGTTATCACAATCTTTGTATACTTCCACAATCCTTTCCTCTTCAGTAGGGTTTCCATATGTGGTTCTCATACTGCATAATTTGATCCATTCAGAACAACATGATCAATCTTTGAATCCATATTCAATATCTAGACAAAGACTGTTCCTATTTTCAAAGGTTCCAATTGACAAACCATTGTACCAAAGTCAATCAAAAAAACAATTTGACTCAACATTTCAAGGTTTTAAATCATTGAATCTAATACCATATTGGGGAATAGGGTGGAACATGACATGAAATAAAAAAACACATTAGTATGGATAATCGAAGAGGAAAAATAAATTCAATGACAAAAGGTGGTTTCTAAAGACACCATTACAACACTTAAGCAAGCAAAGCACCCTGTGATCAGAACATCACAATGCATATTTGATCTCTTGATCACCATGATCACTTCGTAGATATGATAATGACCCAAGGGGTGTGCTATTTATAGCCTCAAGATTTAACCAACTTCCATATAATCAAAAATATCTTGTCCACATGTAATCGTCAATTGTTAGAGTTGACTCAGCCAAATCCGCTCTGTCAAGTCAGATGACTTGACTGAATATCCATCCAACTCATAGTCTATTGTTGGGTTGGTCGATCCATCACCCAATTATCTTCGATTGCTAGTCAATTGTCTTAATAAAACACATGTTGAGTACTATAATAATTGTTGGAGTGTGTTGGTTTATCGCCGGAACGAAGGATATGTGTGATGAACCATTAGTGCTTGATGTTCCAACATCCTCATCTACCCACTGAGGAAGTATTTCCTCTGTTTTATCTCTTCAGTCCTCAGTCAGGTCCCTTCAATTTGATTTCCTCATCTAACTACTCAAGAGGGATTACTTCCTCCATTTGATCTCCTCGGTCCTCAGTCAAGGTCCCCTCAGTTTGGGTTTCAACATCGACTCTTTCTAGGCGTACCACTATTATTGCAACATTTTATACCTTCGAGAATGGTTCATCAGATCGTTCATCAAATTTATTACAGAGCTATTTTCTGAAAGAAAAAACCTAGGGGAGGCAATCAAGGCTTGTTTCACCCCCCTTTTAATTTGTCCCTTAATCTATTCACCTTCCTTTGCAGTTTCTGATTAATTCTTATTAAATTAATTTTTTGTTGAATAGGGCAATGGCCTTAAGATGTTACCTAATATGAGCTATTGTTTATTATGTTTGAGAATTATTTTTTTAGAGAAGAAAATAATTAATTGTGACGTGTTGTTGGTTGGAGAGTTGTCCCCCACCTTTTGTTGCAGTTGTAGGTCAATGATCAAGGTATGGCTAAGTTCCCCAAGTCACCACATTACAGGTAATACGGGTTCTTCAACATAGGTAAGTTCCTTACCTCTCAGTGCTCCTCTCAATAAGAATTTCAATGAAGATTCAATGTTTATTTGGATTATTTTATGGTAAAATTTGTAGATCCCGCTAGTACATGGCTAAATTTTTGCTTGTATTTTTCTTTAATAAAATGAGCCATTACATATGGTATGAGATATTTCGCTCTAACTCTTAGGCCTATAGACATTACTGTTGGAGATACCTCACACACACCTATGATTTATTATTCCTAAGGATTTCCCTATGTTTATTAGTCATTATTCAGTCTCTTTAGGGAGAATATTCCTTTAGGAGAATATTCTCTTCAGTTTGATCAATTGAGTGGAGTCTAGATGCCACATTGAAATTATCACCATGCAACATTGGGATCATCACCAACTAATGTTCAATGTTCTTCGGATCATCGTTAGACTAGCACATTACTCATGATTTCCTGATCTCCTCCTCACTTCACTCTGTTTTAGTTAGTTAATTGAAGAGTGAGAGACTAGTTAACTCAAACTAGGTGGCAGTTCACTTCCTGACTATAACACCCCAAGGTCGAGCACCCTGCTGAATTGTAATTATGTTTATAGGATGGTGAGACAAGTGTTTATAAGCTGAAGAATTACATGTTTATTAGGTTGGAGAGCCTATATGCTTAAGGCCATGAGCCTGATTTCGTATATGTAAATACACATATCATTAATAAAATTACACTGTTGCGTGTAGACCAACCACAAAGAAAGAGTTGTGGGGGACTAAGCTCCACTAGGTAGGGTAAGGGAGGGGGATAAGTGTCTAGGCATAGGGGCTAAGCTAGAGGGCTTACCTCTAAGTGAATAATATTTTATTATTATTTCCCAAAGGCTATGGTTGACATAAGTTGTGTTGTCCTAAGTTCCTAGGAAAAAGGGGAATGAGTGCTAAGTGGAACTCATGCAGCTTCAAGAAGACATGTGTCAACCTGGGTGCATGCAATTTATAGTTGGGAAATCCAGCTTGTTGGGGTTTCTCTTCCCATTCGGGCATTGCTCCCAATCCATGAGTCGGGACTAGTCTCAAGTTTCCTCATGACCCTTATGATTCTATCGAAATATGTCACCCTTCCTAATTCATCCATGGATTCATGCTTGCACCTGTACCTTGCCTAAGCTTTGTTGTGCCTTAACGGTTGTTGTTTCTGCCATCACATAAGCTATACCGAGCCTTGTTGTTTCCATCAACCTTACTAGAGTTGACTTAGAAGCTGGGATGAAGAAGCAGGTTGTCAGGCCTATGGTTTGAAGAGGTGGGTTGTCAGGCCCATGGACTGAAGAAGCAGGTTGTTAGGCCTGCAAGAAACTCTCTCCAGGTGAGAGAGGTTGTTGGGGAAGTGTTTTCCTAGAGGAAGCCCAAATGTAGCTATATTGCTTGGAGAATTCCTATCTGACCTGTTGTTGAAGCCCTGGAAGGGAAGTGGGGCAGCCGAAGGACTGTTGAGTAGAGAAGGCTCACACTTCCTGGGGTGGGACAGGCATGTGGGGAATGAGAGGTTGTAGGCTATTAGTGTGAGCTGGTCTTGGGAGAAAATCCTTCCTGTTGATCTGTGTGAACTTCCTTTTGTCCTTGCCTATCCTAGGAATCCATTTCCCGGTCGATTTTAGTCCCAACTCGGTGGTGACCCACTGTCGATCATGATGATTTGTGTGGTCTAAGGATGGGAGGTTCGTAGAAGGTCTACATGTAGTTTGGTGGTCATTTATTGAAATATAAGTACCAAATATTTGTTAATTGTATGTTGTGTAATTGCACATGTGTTATAACTTGATGATAATGCCTAGATATATAAGCTATGATGTGTGTGTAGGTTTACTGTTATTTACACATTAATCTGTGTATGGTTAGAATATGTCATGTGTATGCATATATTGTCGGTATGTTTTAATGACTATTTTTGCATGAATAAGTGGCATGAACAAAACAATGTAACTGTTAATTCTGTTGGATATGCATGCATATAAATTCACAAAATGGTATCAAATCTAAGTGAAACGTTTGATAAGTCGTGTTTCCCGACCTGTTGGTGGCTGGGGACGTCACAAAATGGTATCAAAGCCATGGTTTCAACACTGAGTCTAGATGAGCCATGTTAGTGGAAGCTGAAGAAAAGGTTTTAGAAAAGAATTGTTGTTGAAATGGAAAAAATTCAAGTTCGGAGCCCATGGTTTCTACATGGAACCTGGATGGGACACGAACGAGAAATTTGATGAAGAAAGTCCAGAGAATTTTGAGGTACAAAATTCCAGAAGGGCATTGAAATAATACTTGGACTATGTTCAGAAACACATGAGGATGTAAAAAGTTTAAGAAATGGCCATAGAGAAAGAAATCACAACATTCATGGTGTTGGGTCGTTAGATCTGGGCGAGAGAAAGATAAGTCGTCAAATCAAGAAAAGATTAAGTCATGACCATCAGATCTCGTTGAAGGGAGATCGACAGTGGGGAGCCATTGTAGATATCGGGAAGGAAATTAAAGCGAGAGTAATTTGAGACTCTGCAATCCCTCAGGATCGTTGATCTTTCTAGATCAACAGATCAATGATGGATATCGATCCCACTACGAGTGAGCATCTTCGCATTGCGAAGATCGGGAAGGAAATTAAAGCATGAGCAAGTTGAGTTTTCGCAATCACTCACGGTTGTTGATATTCACTGTTCCTTAAGGCATGACTGGCGATCTTGTAAAGTGATATAAGGACCCAAATGTTAAGCTGAGGTCACAACTCTTGGTTACGTGTAGAGAAGACAGAGTGAACTTTGTGTATTTCCTGTCCGTTGATCCAAGCAAGGATCACGTGTCGATAAGTTAGCTTTTTTGGGAATACAACATTTGAGAGAAACAAGTTGTGAATAGAGTGGAAAATCCTGAAGTCTCGAAGTTCGAAGTTAATTTGGACCGTTTGTCTAAGGAGACGCATGTTCAAAGGTCGGTTTGTTTTGGAATTCGACGTTTGGTAGAAACAGGGTATGCTAAGGTGAAATCTCCTAAAGCCTAAAGTCTCAGAGTGATGTGGCCTACTGACATCACTAGGGATGATGTGGACACATGGGATGTGTGCCACATGTTAGTGAGTTAAGAACCTTGGTGAGATGGAAATGCAGTTAGAACGTGACATATGTCACCTGCCTGATTGGACCATGTGTCAGCTTCTTGTGTCTTACCAAGTGGAACTCCTAGTGGTGGCACAAGGTAGTTAAGCGTGACGAAGAAGTTAGCCGGATTGGGCTCACATTAAATTTGGTCACGATCTATCAAGATCAAGGGCCAGGAGGCATTGCGGAGATCAAAGTTGTGTGACAGATAATTTTGCAAGGCGGTCCCACAATCCAAACCACAGTTTTCGAGGTGGGGTATGTGTTAGCATGGGGAAAATTGCAGAATGATCAGCGAGTTACTCCAAAACTGGCAACCCATGTCCTTGCAATTTGAAAAGTACTAAATTTCATGTGACATTTTTGGCATTTATTAGTTCAAGCATGAAAACCGTGGGCCCCAGTGGATGTGTGGCTCCATATCATGAAGTCCGAAGACTTGACACTCTAGAAGAAATGGTGCATGAAGGAACGTGGATTGTAGATTTGTCGTTCTTTGCGTGTTCTACAGTTCGTTGTTCTGTGATGTTGGGACGCGCGGAAAAATTCAAACCTTCAAATCCCGGAGCCCGAAGTTTCAAGGCTTTGGATAAGTGACCAAATCATAAGTGTTGGGTCACAGCTATGGTCCCATGCAAACCAAGGGCTGAAGAAAAGGGCTAGCACCTGAAATTTGTTGCAGAACAGAGCAGGGATTAGAGATAAAAGATGAAGGGGTTCTTGACCGACCAAGACCCACTGAAAATGGAATCTAATATTTCTTTTATTGAACTAGATTGGTTTATTCTGGAAAATTATTAACGTCTATTAGCCTGACAAAATTTCGGTTGACTGCACATTTTACAGAATTAACAATTGTCGGAACTGAACCAAATTTTTGCACTGTGCAGAGAAATGGGAAAGGCACAAGGTGCTTACTGTTTGAAAAATGAAGTTATAAGAATGGATGTCCATTTAGGATTTGAAGGATCAAACTCCAATGGGCATGGAGAAGAGATAGATAAAGAAGGAAACATGATGAAAAACATTGAAAAGTTGGAGAGAGATGTCCAGACTCACCGAGAAGATAACAAAAATCAAATGAATGCCAGGGAGAAATAGGGATAATTCAACATAAAGTTGATGTAGATCCTGAAAAGGATGGAAAACAAACTGGATAGGGAGAGTGGCTCAATCAAATCAAGAAGTCACAGAAGAACAAAAAGTGATAGTAGACATCACCAACACTCCCCGAGGCATTCCAATAAGAGAGTACAAAACAACTCAAGTATATCCCTTGTTAGTAATCATAAGAGGTATGGGGAGGATGATCTATGAGGAGAAATGAACAAAATCAAACCTCCTACGTCTGATGGGGAGCACAATAAGGATGAAGATTCAGAGACATGGCTACTGGGCATGAGAAAGTATTTTCAATTGCATAATTACTTTTCACAGGCAGAAGGAAGAATTTCCATGTATCAACTCAAAGGTAAGGCATCCATGTGGTGGAATCAGCTTGTGCAGGTACAACACATTAAAGAGAAATATGTTACTTGGAGGGAATTAAAGAAGTATTTTAAAAATAAATACTTGACTAAGAGGCATTATGATAAGAAAATGAAAGAGTTATTTTAAATCAAGATGGGAAGTATGTCCATTGATGAGTATGAAAGAAGGTTTTTAGAATTGCTAAAGTATGTCTCTTTCATCAAATATGAGACAATCAAGATTCACATGTATTTGAGTGGTTTTCCACCATCCATCAGTGAAAAAATACAACATGATGATCCCAAAACATTGGAGGAGACCATAAGGTGAGCTAAGTGCCCATATGATCAACAAAAAGCAAGGCCAACTTTCCAAAAATATTGAGAAGACAAGAAGAAATTCAAGATGGATCAAAGGAAGAAGGGAATTAAGCCACCATTCTTCAGAAATAATCCTCAGGGAGAACCAACTTATAGAGAACCTAGAATGATTGAGACAGGTGGTCAAAGGCCAAGGCAGACACCTATTCAATGTTGGGGTTGTAAAGGTGATCATATGTTTAGAGATTGTCCTCACAGAAGTGACAAAGAGAGAGTTGTTCACAATGTTCAGTGAGCTGAAACAATGGGGGACATGGGTAGAAATGTACCAAGGATATATGCAACCTTGGACAAAAAGAAAGTAGAGTATCAATCACATATGATTGAAGTGGAAGGTATGATCAACAACTAAACCATTACTATTTTAATTGATTCAGGAGCTAGTCATAATTATATAGATCCTAAGATGGTGGAAAGTTTGCAATTGCCAAGAAAAAAACATAGAAAATATTGGTTGGTGCAGCTGGATACTGGAGCCAAAAGAAAAGTCAATGAGATGGTTAAGTCATGTCTTATGGACATGAAGAGATTGAGAACAAGGGAATATTTGAGCATCTTTCCTTTAGGATCTTATGACCACCTAATTGGTATGGATTGGTTAGAACAACACCATGCCATCTTAGACTGTCATAGCAAGGCATTCACTTTATTAGATGAGGAATGTAATTAGAGGAATGTCCAAGGAATTCCTAAGGTAGTGACTATCAGAGAAATTTCGACAATGCAGTTGAAGAAGTGTTACAGGAAGGGTTATCAAATATTTGCATCCCATATGGAGGAAGCATGTAAGGATAAGGTGCCAAATTTGGATGATCATGCAGTCCTGGAAGATTTTGAAGATGTGTTCAAGGAGGTACTAGGACTACCCCCAAAGAGAGATATTGATTTCTCTATAAATGTAATGCCTGGAGAAACTCTAGTGTCAAAGAATCCTTACATAATGAGTAGGACCGAGTTGAAAGAGTTGCAAATGCAGCTTGAAGAAATTCTGAAGAAGGGGTATATACACCCAAGTGTGTCACCTTGGGGTGCCCCAGTCTTGTTCGTGAAGAAGAAAGATGGGACGTTGAGATTGTGCATCGACTTCAGACAGTTGAATAAAGTAACTATAAAGAACAAGTATCCTCTGCCGAGGATTGATGACGTCTTTGATCAATTGAAGGATGAAAAGATATTTTCCAAGATATATCTCAGGTCAGGATACCATTAGGTAAGGATTAAAGAGGAAGATATCAGCAAGACTGCCTTCAGGAAAAGGTATGGCCATTATGATTTCACATTGGTGCCATTTGGGTTGTCAAATGCACCAGTTGTTTTCATGTGTTTAATGAATGGTGTTTTTCGGGAATATTTAGACAAGTTTGTCATTGCTTTTCTGGATGACATTCTTGTATATTCGAAGTCAGAAGAAGAGCATGAGAATGATTTGAGGATGGTTCTTCAAGTGCTAAGAGAACATCAATTGTATGTCAAATTGAGCAAGTGCTCATTTTATCAAAACAAAATTCACTATTTGGGGAAATCATATCTAAGGATGGGATAGTAGTGGACCCTGAAAATATAGAAGCCATTAGAGAATGGTGAATGCCAAAGAATGTGATAGAATTCAGATCCTTCATGAGTCTAGCTGGCTATTACAGAAGGTTCATTGCAGGGTTTTCAAGAATATCTCACCCCATCACTTCCTTGCAAAGGAAGGGGAAAAAATTTCAATCGAAAGAAGAAAGAGAAAAGAGTTTCCAACAATTGAAGCAATTGTTAACCAGTGCTCCAATTCTGAGGATCGCAGATCCAAATGAAGAATTCATTGTATGCACAAATGCATGTAAAGAAGGACTGGGTGGAGTCCTCAGTCAAAATGGGTTTGTTGTATTTTATGAATCAAGGAAGTTGAAAGAGCATGAAAGCCTTTATGTCACTCATGATTTGGAATTTTCATCCATAGTGCACACTTTGAATAAGTGGAGGCACTACCTCATGGGAAAGAATTTTGAGCTAAGGAAAGACCATAATGGTATGAAATATTTGTTTGATCATCCTACTTTGAATGCTAGGCAGAGTAGATGGTTGGAATTCCTCTCTGAGTATGACTTTGATATCAAGCATATCAAAGGAAAGGAGAACAAAGTGGTTGATGCACTCAGCAGGAGAGTGCATGAACTACATGTTACAACCATTAGCATGTACTAATCATATTTGAAAGACAGATTTATAGAGGCTGCAAAATCGGCTTTGCAGTACATGGAATTAGTAATAAAATTGCAGCAAGGTCAAATGCAGCAGAAGGTTGAGGATTATGGATTGGGAATTGATGGAATCCTCCTGTACAGAAACATAGTTTATGTACCCAAGTCTTTCGAATTGAGGAGTGCGATTTTAAAATAAATGCATAATGTTCCTTATGTAGGACACCCAAGATATCATAAAACAATCTTTCCAGTCAAAAGACAATATTATTGGTCAGGAATGAATAGCGAGATTGTTGATTTTATAGCCAAATGCTTGGAATGTCAAAAAGTAAAGGATGAGCATAGACACCCAGCTAGTTTACTACATCCATTACCCATTCCTGAGTGGAAATGGGAAGTGGTAACAATGGATTTAATCATGGGATCTCCTAGAATGAGAAAGAAACATGATGCAATCATGGTAGTGGTGGACAAGATTACTAAAGTTGCATGTTATCACTCCAAAAGTCACCCTAGACTGTAATCAGGTGAGCTTGGTAACATCAAATATTACAAAAAGAAAGTTGATTTTGAAATTATGAGAGAGGTAAGTTTGAATATATTTGCTTGACTTTAACAAATCATATGAATCTATCCCTGCAAATCATCTTCCATATGCAACAAAACAAATCATCCAAAAACAATGTTTAGCCTTTCAAGGCTTACAAGTGGAAGACTTTTATGGGCAAACATAGAACTACAAACAGAGACATGAAAATACTTTTCAAGCATAATATTTATATAGTAGAAGAAGAATCATAATCTGAAGATCCTTTTCAGAAAATATTTAGCAACACATAGAAGATCTCAAAGGATCCTCCTAAGCAACCCTCTCACACTTGTTGTTGAAGAAGAACAAAGTTTAAGAGTCAAAACAAAGAAAAACACAGCTAAACATCACTCTCTTCTGCAAATGAATTCTTAACACAAAGAATGATAAGATAGGCTATCTTCATATTATTCCTGTCAAAGTACAAAATCAGTTCGAGAGCCTCAGCTCAACCATCGACCCTTTTCCCTCAATTGGAACATGAATTTATAATAAAAAGGAAGAGCAACAACTAGAGCTGTGAGTTGGCCCTTCCTCACATCAGATTCCTCAATCAACAACTATCAATTGAACACCTATTCTAACAGCTATTAACAAACTGCTACAAAACATGAAAGTGTTAGTGACTAATCCAACTAAATTTAAATGACACTTCCTCCCTTGATCTTCATTGATGCGCCTCCTTTTGCATGCCAAGTGTCCTGTAGAGGTGGTAAGTTGTTATCATGCTACCAACTACTGTCTCAGCCATCATCGGCCACCTAAAAAAGTAATGAATTTGAAATCATACATTCCAAGTGCCAATAGGTAGCACCAAATATTTGTATCTTCTGTGCAAAATTTTGTCTCTGCCAAATATTAGGTGGCGCTAGCCAAAAAATTGGGTAGCGCACTGTGAAATTTGCAACGCTTGTCGTTACACTACTCAAGAAATTGGGTAGAAAATTAGGTAGCGCACTGTGGAATACATAATGCCCAGGAGAAAATGCAGCGACCAGGAGAAAACACAACACCCAGGAGAAAACACAGTGCCCGGGAAATTTACAACGCCTAGGGTAAAACACAACACCCAGGAAATTTGGCAGTGCACTACACTCTGCACATCCATGCCTTGGATTTGGGTGTCGACTTAGTTGTTTGCCTCATATTTTGACATGTGAACATGACTCAGGAGTTGACAGATTGATAAGCTTGATTTAGCATATGAACTTGGCTTTGAGTTTGGGCCTTGTGTGTTGACATGTAGGTTTATTGCATGGCTAGTGTAAGAAATGAGCATGTGGATTGGGTTTTAGAAAACTCTATGCTTAGAAAACATGGAATAATTCTAAGAAATATGTAGTTTAGGCATAACTTAGGCATAGAGCATTAAAAACATTTACCTCATATCTTCAGTAATGTGAGATTTTTCAAATATAAAATATATTTGAAGATACAAAGCATAGAATAGGGGTTTATCAATTTGTTGCATTTTTGTATTGTAGGTAAAAAGACAAAGGCCATAGGTTTTTGGAGAAAAATATTTATGAATTAAGACTCTTCTTGACTCAATAAGGAAATTGGAGTTTATGAGCTAGGGAAAATGAGCAAAAAGATTTCAACATTTTAGCACAAGGATGCTAAAGAAACTTAAAATTTCCATAAAAATTTAGTGCTAACATTTGGCTCCAACTGGGATGGAGACCTCCCTGTGAGGCTCCAAAAACCTAGTAGTTCCAGCCACCGTATCTGTTGGGCTATGGAGTCATCTGGCTTGTGAAACGAATCTCTGAAAAGTCTCAAGACATATGCAACTAATCTCTGTATACCTTCAAACTGGCCCTTATCCACACAAGCTGACTGATATTTCTGCTGCAAACTAGAAGAAAATAAATGCTCGAGCAACGAGCTTATTTCCTACCCTACCCTACTCTAACCATCTCTGCAATTGTTTAGGCAAATGTTGCCTTCCATAACAACCATTCAAGCAGTTTTAAAATTGAAGAAACCTTGTCTTTGTCACTGATCAACAACTGATGTTTGAAATGTAACAACAGTGATAAAAATTAATCCAAGAAACCATACTCACCCAGACATGCTGATAAAAATATTAAGTTTGCATGCTCCAAATCATTTGAAAAGTGCAACTCTATGTACTCATTGACAAGGTCATGAAACTGAAAGCAATGCCTGATTAATTTATGAAAGGTTACCTTCATTGTTTCAAAGTTGCTGATAGTTTGTTTGATGTCTTATACAGGAACACTTGTTTGAATGACAGACATAGGTATTTATGGGTTGAATAGTTGCTTCATAACTTTATAACCATCTATTGTTTGATTGTTGATCATGTCTGCATATACCATGGGGATAGTCTATTGTTCATACACATGGTTTTTATTAAGACATGGTTGTTCATTTGTTGGTGATGGATAAGAGATTAGATTTATATGAAAATCCCTTTCAACACCTCCATAGCATTTACAAGAATCAAGATCATAATCATCATATATAGAAATAGTGCTAAGAGGTTCCAAACAAATCATAGAAAATTTTTGTTCATCACCATTACTGTTATTTCCATCAAAAATAGGTTGTCCATAACAAACATTTGACTCTTGACATTCTGAATGCCTTGTTTTAGGATTCTCTCTAACAACAAAATATTCACTACCAAAGTGTTTTTCAACAACAATATGCTCTTGGTCAATGTTTGAGACAATGATTTCTTCAGAGGAAAGGTTGTCAAAGATACATGCTTCAAGGACCAAATCATCCACTATCTTTTCTTCATAGGGACAACAAATAAAATCTGCCTCGTGTTCAGAGCTGACATGATGCTGACTTTGAATCCTACCACAAGCTTGGAGGTTCTCCTCCACTTCCACAACATCCATGAGTAACTGTGATAAAGATGTAGATTTTCTTTCCCTAAGATACAAAACAAGGTCAGAATATTGAGACATTATGTAATACACCATGGCAGCAGTCTCAGAAGGTTTAATTTCCAGAGGCAGGCTACAATACAAGTTGTGAAATCTTCGATTAAAAGCAGACAAAACTTCATTGTTTTCCCTTCTCAAAGTAGTGAACTCATGTAGGTACTGATCAAATGACTTGTTCTCACCCCAACACTTTAAAAAAGTATCACATAATTCAATCTAGGAACCAATGGAGTCAGATCCCAAACCCTTAAACCATACAACAACATCTCCTAACAAGGATTTGGAGAACAACCTCATGGTAACATCCTCATGAGCTATCTCAAACTGATCAATAAATTTTTCGAAGGCCTCCACATGCCTCTCAGTTGTAACATGATCCTCTCCAAAAAACCGAGGAAAGTACTCAAAGAAATCAAGAGGATAAGGATGAAGATGATATGGAAGCCTTAAAGGTTTGACTATCTTATCTTTGATTCGAGTTTAAAAACTAGTGGGTTGGATATGAGGTTTAACAAGTTGATGGCAAGGTTCAATAGTAACAACATAAAGTGATGAAACTTGAGAAGGATTATCAATTTCATGAGGTATTTTAATACAAAGTTCATCCTTATGAATAGGCTGAGGTGAAGGTATCAAATCAACATCTACAACAAAAGAAGAAGGCATATCTTCTTCTTCCAAGGATGGATATATAAAAGACGATTGATGATCAGCTGAAAATACAAAACACAAGATGATCCTTTTAATTCGTGAAGGGAAAATTAAAAATGAGATGATAAAAAGAAACAATAGCTCATGAAGAAGGCTCATAAACTGATACCTGGTCATCTTTCTGTCAACAGGATCCTCCCCAGTGGAGTCTTTGATTGTGGAGTCACCAGGTAGATGAGTACAGTCAATTTTCTGTATCCCTCTCTTGTCTACCATCAAGAGCTAGATCTATGTCGTTCTTCCCAGGGAACTCTTCAATATGCCCAAATATGTCCCCAACAATGATGCCATTTATGTTATCACTCCAAAAGTCACCCTAGACTGTAATCAAGTGATCTTGGTAACATCAAATATTACAAAAAGAAAGTTGATTTTGAAATTAAGAGAGAGGTAAGTCTGAAGTTGTTTTCTTGACTTTAACAAATCATATGAATCTATCGCTGCAAATCATCTTCCATATGCAACAAAACAGATCATCCTAAAGCAATGTTTAGCCTTTCAAGGCTTTCAGGTCGAAGACTTTTATGGGAAAACATAGAACTGCAAACAGAGACATGAAAATCCTTTTCAAGCATACTATTTATACAATAGAAGAAGAATCAGAATCTAAATATCCTTTTCAGAAAATATTTAGTAACACACAAGGTAGAAGATCTCAAAGGATCCTCCTAAGCAACCCTCTCATGCTTGTTGTTGAAGAAAAACAATGTTTAAGAGACAAAACAAAGAAAAACAAAGTTAAACATCACTCTCTTCTGCAAATGAATTCTTAACACAAAAAATGATAAGATAGGTTATCTTCATATTAATCCTGTCAAAGTACAAAAACAGTTTGGGAGCCTCAGCTCAACCATCGACCCTTTTCCCTCAATTGGAACATGAATTTATAATAAAAAGGAAGAGCAACAGCTAGAGGTGTGAGCTGGCCCTTCCTCACATCGGATTCCTCAATCAACAACTATCAATCGAACACCTATTCTAACAACTATTAACAAACTGCTACAAAACAGGAAAGTGTTAGTGACTAATCCAACTAAATTTAAATGGAACTTCCTCCCTTGATCTTCATTGATGTGCCTCCTTTTGCATGCCAAGTGTGTTGTGGAGGTGGTAAGTTTTTATTATGCTGCCAACTACTGTCTCATCCATCATCAACCACCTAAAAAAGTAATGAATTCAAATTTGTACATTCCAGGTGCCAATAGGTAGCGCCAAATATTTGTATCTTCTGTGCAAAATTTTGTCTCTGCCAAATATTAGGTAGCGCCAACCAAAAAATTGGGTAGCACATTGTGAAATTTGGAACGACCATCATTATATTTCTTAGGAAATTAGGTAGCAAATCAGGTAGTGCACTGTGGAATACACAACACCCAAGAGAAAATGCAGCGCCCAAGAGAAAACACAGCGCCCAGGAGAAAACACATCGCCCAGGAAACTTACAGTGCCCAGGGGAAAACGCAGCACCTAGGAAATTTGGCAGTGCACTTCACTCTGCACATCCATGCCTTGGATTTGGGTGTCGACTTAGTTGTTTGCCTTGTATTTTGACATGTAAACATGACTTGGGAGTTGACAGATTGATAAGCTTGATTTAGCATATGAACTCGGCTTTGAGTTTGGGCCTTGTGTGTTGACATGTAAGTTTATTGCGTGGCTAGTGTAAGAAATGAGCATGTGGCTTGGGTTTTAGAAAACTCTATGCTTAGACAATATGCAATAATTCTAAGCAATATGTAGTTTAGTTATAACTTAGGCATAGGGCATTAAAAAGAATTCACCTCATATCTTCAGTAATGTGAGATTTTTCAAATATAAAATATAATTCAAGATACAAAGTATAGAATAGGGGTTTATCAATTTGTTGCATTTTTGTATTGTAGGTAAAAAGACAAAGGCCATAGGTTTTTGGAGAAAAATATTTATGAATTAATACTCTTCTTGACTCTATAAGGAAATTGGATTTTATGAGCTAGGGAAAATGAGAAAAAATATTTCAACATTTTAGCACAAGGATGATAAAGACACTTAAAATTTCTATAAAATTTTAGTGCTAACACTGCCCATTTCATTCCTATGAAGACTAGTCATAAAGGAACTATTGTTGTTGATATTTATTTGAAGGAAGTAGAACGCTTGCATGGTGTACCCAAGACAATTGTGTCTGACATAGACCCAAAGTTTACATCAAAGTTATGGAAGGGTTTATTCAAAGGGTTCAAAAAATATCTGAACTTCAACACAACATATCATCCTGAGTCAGATGGGAAAACAAAAAGGGTAAACCAAGTGATAGAGGACATGCTAAGGATGTATATGATGGAAAAAACATCTAAATGGGAAGATTATCTACACTTGGTAGAATTTGCCTACAAAAATGGGTATCACGCATCCCTGAAGATGATCCCATTTGAATCACTTTATGGAAAAAAGTGCAACACCCCAGTAAGCTGGGACAACCCAGCTAATAGGGTAGTGGTTGGGCCAAAATTGTTGAAGCAAATGGAAGAACAAATACTAAAGATTAAGAAGAATTTGAAGGCTGCCCAAGACAGGAAGAAAAGTTATGTTGATAAGAACATAAATCACAGGTAATTTAAAGTAGGAGATCATGTATTCCTGAGAGTGAAGGCCAACAAAAGTTCCTTGAAGTTGGGAAATTGTTCAAAGTTGGTAGCTTGGTATTGTGGGTCATTTGAAATCCTAGAGAGGATTGGTCCAGTATCATATAGGCTTGCATTTCCTACATGCATGTCTATACATAATGTATTTCATGTTTAATTGATTAAGAAATATGTACTTGATGCTAATCATGTTATTGATTGGAATGTGATTCAGGTGGAGCAGGAAAGCGATTTTCAGGTGCAGTCGGTGCGTATACTGGATCGAAAAAGAAAGCAGCTCCGGAATCGAGCCATAGGGATTGTAAAAGTTTAGTGGACCTGGTACGATCCTGAGGATGCAACATGGGAGCATGAATATTCTATGCGGGCAGAGTATCCACATCTTTTTGAATATTTTGGAAATATCGTTGTTGTTGTGTAAGTAAGTTGCACTGAGAACAGTGCAAAAATAAGGGGAGGGGATTGTAACACCCCAAGGTCGAACCGCTGCTGAATTGTAAATATGTTTATAGGCTAATGAGCCAAGTGTTTATACATTGAAGACTTACATGTTTATTAGGCCGAAGAGCCTAGCTACTTAAGGCCATGAGCCTGATTTTGTATATGTAAATACACATATCATTAATAAAATTACACTGCTGCATGTAAACTGACCACGAAGAAAGAGTTATGGGGGACTAAGATCCACTAGTTAGGGTAATGGAGGGGGCTAAGTGTCTAGGCATAAGGGCTAAGCTAGAGGGATTACCTCTAAGGGAATACTATTTTATTATTATTTCCCAAAGGCTATGGTTGACATAAGTTGTGTTGTCCTTGTTTTCGCACAATTTGTAGCTAGTTCAAATGGCTATAAGATGGAGGATAAACTGGTGTAACAGGAACCTATCCCACCTAATGTCACCATGATGGGGAGATTCTTTCTCTGTAGAGAGGTTAGGCCCAGGGGAGACGTCCCTGGTAACTTGGAGTTCTGAAGAGGCAAAAGATAAAAAGGACAAAGGTAAATTTTCCCCTTCATAGGTCACCACCAAAGGCAGATAGTCCGGCTAAACAACCAATAATGAAGTGTAGGCCCAAAGAAGAACACTTGCCCAGAGAAAAGCAACAAAAAACCTATATGTGCAAACTATGATTCAATGGGTTAGTACTTCATAAGACTATCATATATCAATGTATAAGCAATTATGACAATAAATATTGACGAAGTCAATGTTTGTTAATACAACAATGAAATAATATCAATTCACCAATAAATTTCAAGATGATGTAGCAATCAATATATCCAATCAATCCCTTATTCAATAAATGCATAAAACCACCATACAATTGCCTATAAATAAAAATTGTTGTGTCAAGATGAAATAACCAAGGGTGACATCATCCTTTTAGGGTTAGTAGTTAGTTAGGGTTTCATTTAGAAAATAGTTTGAGAGTTTGTTTGATCACTTTCACTTCAACGTTGGAGGCCTAAGATCAGTGCCTAAGGGTAAATGGAGTCAAATTAAGGGAGGATGCAAGGGTTGAAGGAAAAGACTAAGGACTAGAGGAAAGGGTTCTGAAGTGCTGCTATGGCAGGGCCCCAAAAACAAAACCCTAGGGGAAAGAGGCTCACTCCGGTGTTGCTAAAGAAAGGCCTCGTGTTCTTTCCTCCTTCCTTAGTTTTAACTTGGAAAAATGGCTAGCATAAAAGATAAATCAAGACACGAGAGTGTGGTGAGGGAGAGTGTTGCTAAAGAAAGGCCCTATCACCAAACCCTAGAAGCAGGACAGCCCTAGGTGTAGATAACCTAGGCTTGCGACGTCTTCTCCTTCTT
The DNA here is from genome assembly GCA_000966675.3 of Picea glauca. NCBI lineage: Eukaryota > Viridiplantae > Streptophyta > Pinopsida > Pinales > Pinaceae > Picea > Picea glauca. The sequence goes on from JZKD02S2369673.1 coordinate 329,559, forward strand.
GAATTTTAAAGGTACAGCTAGCTCAGGGAGAAGAAGAAATGACAGTGTAGCTATGTCTAGGCTCTTCCTCTCTTCTTCAATGACTGAAAATTTCTCTTTTAGGGGACATGAGACAACAACCTACTTGTGTGTTTGTCCCCTAGAGTTTTAAATGAGAAAAATTTATAAATAGATGCAAGAATATAAGACTACAACTATTCAATCAAGAAGTTTTGTAGAGAAAACACTTACATATCACCATGAAATAGCATTACAAACCCTAGTTGTAAACCTTCCTTCAAGAGAAATGCCAAAAATGCCAAGAAATGCCTTCCTTCAACAAGTGCACCTCACTTAAAGAGAAGAAATACCCTAGTAGGGCATAAAAATCAGACCTCACTAGGAGAGTGAGTGATGTGTTATCTCAAAATGAGAGTGAAAACCCTCAATATATAGTGTATAAATGACCTTATTAATTTTAGGTCATGAAAAATAACCGACAAGGCTTTAAACCAAAATCATATTGTTTTTACATTAAATGTTCTTTTAAAACCCTAACTGAGCTATAATAAAGGTAAAATCCCCTTCAAGGGAAGCATTAGCCCCTTTTAGGGCAGATGAGACATCTAGGAGAAAAACGTTAGCCCCCGAGGGACCTCTCCAACATGCCACATGTGCCACTGCTTCCCAGTCTGCCTCCAAGAGTGACCATGAAGCTAGATGATGTCATGGTGAGGATGGGGATGTTCTGAGGCTTCCAAGGCCAACATTCCACTGAAAAGGGGTCATTCCCCTAGGTCGGGCTCTGCCAAAGTGCCTCTGGTGAAATGTCCTCTTCTTCTCCGATGCAAGACCTCGATCAAACATGGTCCTGTCTCTGCCCCTCTAATGGGGTCTCAACAACCATTTGATGGGCTCTTCAGCCCCATGGAGGTCCGAACTAATCATCTCCCCATGTGTATCAGTCCAAATGGTACCTATCCATCGGGCATGGTCCTGCACATCACAAACTATGCCCTCCATGGGATCATTAGTCACAGGGATCATAGCAATGTCAATCACATTTCATCATTAATATTATCAAACATATGCATAAAAACCATGATATATCAGTCAATAGCTCAAAGATATTACAAAAACCTACAATACAAGATCGAGAAAAAGGGCAAGACATCCTATTGGGCTAATATCCATAAGAAAAGGGAAGTTTCCAGGAAGGTTTCATCCAAGCCATGTAAATGAGGTGATGTGGCTAGGGGATGTCCAAACATATGGGTAGAGTGAGAGCCAGGGATGCATAATATTACATGTGGGTGCCTTTGTATAAGGTGAGCTATACCCATCATGGATTCAAATTTTTCCAAGCCCGTTCTTGCCTTTACTCTTTTCTTTATTTTCTTTTTTATTCTTCTTTTTCTTTTTATTCAAGGGCTAACTAGAGGAAACTACCTTGGCATGGTGACCAGAGCTGGCAGTGTTACCCACAAGTACTTTCACAGAGATGAGAAGGCTAGCTCGTGATGATACCTCCTTTCCCTTGGCCATGCAACCAAAGCTCACTGCCCTGGCATGGTAACCAGATGGTGGCAATGTCATACTGTTAGGTACCCATGAACATAATAGGCTGGCTCGTGATGAGACCCCCTATCCTCTTGACTAGGTCTTGTTTGTTATTTTTTTCGGGTCCCTCTTGTTTCTTGCTGAGAGGATTTTTATTGCCTTCTCACGGATCCCTAGGTGAAGCATCTCGAGGTTTTATTTCTAGGCTTTTATCTTTTACCAACTGCTTTTACCTTATGGGCCTGTAGCCCCTTCTTCCTACGAGATAAGGTGCAACTCTACAAATAGGTCAACCTAATGTCTGGACAAGGGGAATGGGATAGATGAGTGGGAGATAAGATGGAAAAATAGTGGTATGATGGGAGCGGAGGATGGCTCTTCAGAAATCCCCCAGTGGAAAACCAAAACCTATGGGTACAGGCTTGCTAGGGCATCCATTCAATCTTCCCAAACATGGTCAAGTGGGCTAATGTAATATCCAAGCAGTTGTCAGAGATAAAAAGGATCAGATGCATACATTTAAAGGTTTTAATGATCAAAAGTGACACATACCATGATGCCTGGACCAATTACCTCATGGAGCAAGAGCCTTCTCTGATACAAGACCAAGCCAAAGGTGATGGGTGTTGTTGTTGGTGACAAGACGAGTCTAATGATAGAATAAAAGGATGGTCCCTCCAGGGCCATGCTCAAGTCAATATTTCTCTCGGTACTCCATGTCTAGGACCTGTGGGCCTCAAGACATGATCTCCTGGTTATCCCTAAAAATCAGGGATAACATCTGGCTCCAACTCGAGGACATGTGGTCACCGAAGAGCGCATGAGAACCTCAACACCTATGGCATAACCTGCAGACCTACTCAAACTCGATAGGGGCATCAGTAACAAAAATGGGGTGGTAATGCCACCCCAACATACATACATACATACATATAT
>JZKD02S2369673.1:345069-360793 GCA_000966675.3 Picea glauca
TTTTGTATTTGGGTACCTAACATGGTCTCGTTGTCGAGACCCATTCTTTATTTTCACCATAGTGATGTTTAGGGCGGGTGTTGGAGATACTTCACACACACATTATTTTTCCTAAGGTTTTCCCTATGTTTATTAGTCATTATTCAATCTCCTATATTTTAGGGTGAATATTCCTCTAGGAGAATATTCTCTACAGCTTCACACTTCAGTTTGATCACTTGAGTGGAGTCTAGATGCCACATTGGGATTATCTCCATGCAACATTGGGATCATCACCATCTAATGCGCATTGTCCTTGGGATGATCACCAAACTAGTGCATTACTCATGATTCCATGATCTCCTCCTCACTTCACTCTGTTTCAATCAAATGAAGACAAAGAATAGTTAACTCAGACTAGGTGGCAGTTCACTCCCGTGACTGCTTGAGAGACTATACTAGGTGGAAGTTTACTTCCATACTAGTGTGTGTCCAGATCACTCTAAACCACCACTATGGCGCATTGTCTTCTCCTAGTGCACATTAGTTTAGTTACACAGAGTATATCATGTGTAAATTATCATTCATTCATTTGGTTAATGAGAATTCTTCCATTCTTTCTCTCTTGCTTCTCTTTTCTCATATTTTATGTGAAACTGTGTATGTCAACTCCTAGCTAGATCTTTGTACGCATCTGTGTAGGCTCAACACATTTACAATTAATGAGTTAAAAAAAAAAAATCATTTGAAAAACATATATGAAAGAGATCTATTTCCATTATTTAGTGGATTTTCTTCAACCACAATTAGTTCCTTCATAATCAATTCCATGTGAATCATTGTATAAAGGGTCTCGTCACACCTGCACATAAATCTTTGAAACTTACAATATAAGGGGAAGGAAACTAGAATAAACAAGTACCTCTCAAGCAAGTCATCCACTTGGAAATATTTTGAACACTTATCGTAAGAAAAATTACCTAATGGAAGATCTACATGATGATCAATTTTCTATAAACATCACTAAATCCTTCTCACTACAACTCCCTCCAAATAAATATAGTTTGTCAATAGAATATTGAGTTGTGGAGATGAAATAATACCAAGTTGATTTCAAGATGTGGAGGCACTTGTAGTATGCAACCAAAAAATAACGATCTAGGCGAACTGGAGCACTACCTTGAACTTGATTAGATCCATACATATTCTTCCCTAACCAATGATTTCTCTGGGCTCTCACTCATACAGATCTGGAAATGCCTAAGTAATATGGTTACCTATAGATAGCTGGAAGGCACTAAGCATTGTAGTGAACAATAAGGTTAGGGTTAGAGTTTGTATATTTCCTCATGTAAATAGAGATCAAACCTACTGAGAAAAAAAACTGCGATCTGTTGAAGATAACTATAGTTTCATATGAAAGGGTGCCTTATTTTGGATTATCGAAAAGGCAAAGATCTAAATCTCACTGACTATGAATTTCAGATAAGATTCTTTAATCAAATAAAATAAAACTAATGAAATAAATCTCAACACAATCATTCTACCTTTGTTCCACTTAATGCAGTTTCTTGAGAATGGATTGAGTGGTTTTCATTAGTGTAAGGGTTTTGCTTTTGCTTGAGATCACATGCTATTTCATAGTATGTTTTAAGTTTATCTCTTCCTTGTGTATGGGTTTGTAGAGTGAAGAGGTGTCCTTCATTTTTTCGTTATGATAAACTCCATATCTAGAAGGACATGTTTTGGCATCAAGCATGCCCCTGGTACATATCCTCATTACATTTTCTTAGCATACATACATGATTATAGCAGTAGCTTGACAATGGATTAAGCAACATTCACCTACATCTCAATAGGGATTTTCAATATTTTCTTTGCAAGTGAGATCGTTAGAAAAAGTTTTTTTTTGTTGTTATTCTGTGATTGAGTAGAATTGTAGTCCATGTTTCCCAGGAGAAAATTCACAATAAAATTATATTAAGTATATATATATATTTTTACATCAACATAACTAAAGTTCAAGACTAGTTATGTCTGGCCAGCAGTGTCCCACTTCAAAAAACTACAACCCTGTACACTTATTTCCAGAATTGTGTAAAGAATTTAACACTCTACAGGAGAGCTTCAAACTAGGAATGTTTATAATTATAGTACTATCAAAGTAACCAAATATTATACTCCATTCCCATACAAAGAGAGACAAAACTACAAAAAAGTCAAAATGATGATAGAATTTAGAAGATGGTCAAATGGTGGGCTAGTCCCACATTCTCTCCATTCCAGGTGAAGTATGAACTCCTTCCTTTTTGAGTTGAAAGAGCTTTCTTTGAAAGTTTATCCACCTCCTCATTGGATTCCCTGAAAAATGTGTTGGAAGCTGATATCTTGGAATGATGATGCCAGATCCTGGGTTCTGATCTTCCAACCGTAGATATTAATGGCTTGAAGATTCCCGACTTGATTTAACCAATCAACTATTACTTTGGAGTCCTCCAACACCTGAATACGCTGTATTCCCATAATCTTTGCAATGGTGAGGGTGGCCCATGCTCCCAATAAGTCTGCTTTGTTATTTTATCCTTTTCCACAATTGAAGTACCATCTAGTATCCGAACCATCTATACATTTCGAATAACTCCCTACCCCACAAATGGTGCCCCCTGCAATCAAGGCCCCATCAAAAAATGCCAAACTATATCCATGTAATCTGATGATTGGACTCAATCTTAATACCTGAAACTTGAAAGATGAGAATTGTAGTCCATGTTTAATGCATGAAATATTATGGTTTGATATTTTTGTATGAAATATTATGGTTTGATATTTATTCTTCATGATATTATATTTGGGTTGATTTCTTCCAATTCTCATACACAATTGAGTTTCATGCTTCTCCTTCTCTCATATAAACAATTTGAGATCATTTGACCAACATGGAATAAACCCAAAATGTGTTGTGTAGATAGAGGTCATAGGAGGCTCAGAGTCAAGACCTTTGAGATTGGCACATATTTATTAATGTGATTCCCTAGATTCTCAAGTTTGAAGAACTAGAGTCGCCTATGCTAGAAACTCGAACAATTAGTGATGCAAAAGGTTTTTGTCTGAATTTTGTTTGGAAATTTAGCATGTTATCATTTTTTAATCTGTTTGAAAATTTAGCATGTTATCATTTTTGAATTGAATCCAAATTCAAAGAATCTTTTGGTTGAATTGAATCTATGAACAATTTGTTTTTGGGGATGAAAAGGCCTAAAATCTAATGAATTATTAATGTGAATTATTAATGATTTTTTGTAAAAAGGAAAAGTAGAATGACAAATTATTATTTTAAAAGCTTCTAACATTAAACTTGAGAAGAGAAAATATTTAGTTTTTTGAAAAGAGAACATTTATTTGCATACATTTGAATTATTTGTTGGCTCTTCTTAGTAGTGACTTCAATAATTATTATGAAACAAAATCATTATCATTAGCGAATTAGATGACAATGCAAAGTTAACCAACCATATATAACGATATATACTACATGTGATTATATATAGTGGAGAGAATTTGAATAGTTGTAGTAGCATAACTTTGTAAGTAACAATCATGTTTTTTATTATATATAATGGAGAGAATTTGAAAAGTTGTAGAAACATAACTTTCTAAGTAACAATCATGTTTTTGATAGACATGCAACATTATTATTGACAAAGACATCAAGCACAATATGATCTAAAGTGGGAACCAAAGATATTTGTGGCACACAACTAACATTTGAAAGAGGTAGGTATGTTTTTAAGTTCTTTAAACATTAAGATAAAACTTGGATATATTATTACATTGAAATGAAAGAACTTCTTGAAAACAAAAAATCAATGGTCATAACTTTCAAAAATTGCATTTAAGGAATTAGAACGTTTATGGAATAATTAGCCAGATTGACATAAAATCTACATAACCAAATAAAATTGTAGAATCATAGAATTGGTATGGAAAAACTAAATCTATATTTAGGCTTGATATCACTCCTTTCAGTTGCACCATTTCAACTTATCAAAACTTTGAGAATTTGAGACAAGTTGAATGGACCTCCTCAATCAAGAGCATTGAATGCTAATTCCTTTTTGAAACAACATTTTCAAAGGTTCATAATGAATAGTTTTATCTGGTTGACTTTGCATCGATGATGTCGCATCTTGAAGAGGGGAAGAGAAGAACTTGAATGAATTATTTTGTTTTAAAGGAAGAAGTTCCTTGTTCCCATCTTGGTACTTGAAATTTTACATTGCCAATGTTTTATATGCCTTGATTTTTGTCTTTAAAATCTTTGGGAAGATGCTCACCGCATTGAAAATCATTAAAAGAGGATTTAGAGGTATTACGAACATTACTTTTAATTTTAGTAGTATGTTGGCAAAATTTTCTATGGATTCCAAAGCATGGCATGGAATGTAAGCTAGACTTTAGAGTCTCTTCATTCCACATGAGGTTGTATTGAGAAATATAGGTAGTATTACTTCCAAATCAATAGCATAATTTGAATTGTAACAAAATTTAAATCAATTTGGATTGATGAGTACACACTTGTTATGAAGAGTAAGAAACCAATATGGGAATGATTTATTATATATTAAGATTAGAAAATGGTGATAGATAAATCACTAGAGTTTAACCATTCCTTCATGTATGTGGATCAAGCATGTTAGAAACCTTAAAATATTATGAAATAATGTCCATTGGATATACGAGTCCTTGGAATGGGTTGAGCCAGTCATGCAAGATGACATAGGATCAATGAAAAATGACAGAACATTTGGTCTACACACATAGTAGTGGACAAAGTTTGGAGTCGGAAAAAAAACCCCACTTATTTGAGGGACCCAATTGTGTAATGGGATGTCGATGTATAAGATGGATTGTCTAAAAAATTTCACTATTTGTGTTTAAAGATGAGGGATGGATTGTCTAAATATTTTCACTATTTGTGTTTAAAGTTGTGATTTTGTTTCATCATACTCACCAACATTTGATTCAAAATATAATGGTGTCTAACCTACCTTGCATACAAGACATGGTTATGAATCATGGATTTCATATAGAATTTAGTTTGAATTTTAGCATTCTCGATTATACGATATATAGCACTAGAAGTTGAACTTGGATGAAACCATCCAATGTGCACTTAGAAGTTATAAGATCACTTGGAATTTACATTTGAGGTATGTGGCATATAGTTTAAATGTGACATGGGATCACATTAAATCCCTTTGGTATTATTGGGTACTATGTTTTAATAGAACTCATTATATGGTTTAATTTTGGAACATGCATGTGATATTATGGAACTTGACTTATTCTTGGTGATTAATGGAATGATTTGGGAACTGGGAAATGAAATTGTATGCCATGAAATATTTTTTCCCTTGTGATGATAGTATAATCTGGATTTGATGACTATTTTGGCCAATCAAACACTTGCCACTTGGCCTTCTCATACTATGTACCTGCCCTAACATTTGACAGAGCATGGTCATGATGATTGAGATTATGTTGATATTAGTCATTTATATGGATACAATTAATATTTGTTTAGGGGATTAATAACCTATGCCTCCCCTATGGAAACACTCATTTGGTCATTTTTGGTTTTGTGCAGAGTCTAAAGTGTGACCCTAGACTCTTGAGATTTTTTAATTTATTTTTAGATGCCATTTAATCCTTTATTGTTTCCTTAGTGAATGTGATATCAATCAAGCATTATTTTTGTGTGGAAAAATCTTATGCTACTCAGTGTTGAGTTGGGGATTGGTTCAACTAGAAAACTACATTTTGAATTAAGGTATTATTCTTTGTGAACTTTACATTTTTTTGAAGACTAGTTGATTTAATATTGTATGTGTTTGGGTTTATGTTATAATGAATACTTGGAATATCGGTTGTCTTTGTATACTTTGTTGAACCATTATACCTTACCCATTCACCATGCCTAGGTCTATTACTTTGGGGTTTATTGTTTCAAGCCTCCATTTGATGAGAACCTAACACTCATAGTATTAATGAGCCAGTGAGGCTAATAAACTTAACCTAGTAGATCCATTCACTAGATGGATGTTTTGATGATAAGTATTGCTTTAGAGATAAAATCAAGTAGTTATGTAGGCTAGTAAATTTGATTTTGGTGATGAATCATGATAGTTGATTACCCTGCATGTGATGTGTTGAAAGGATTATCATTTTCATGATGTTAAGTTATATGTGGTTTCAGATATTATGTTGATGCAATGTTATATTGTTATATCTTGAGAAATGTATGTGGAGGTTATATTTTCTAGGATAGACCAGTAGGATTTAATCATGGTTCCGAAAGTTGGGAAGGATGGATAGAGAGTACTCATGCTTCCCTGGTGTTGTGATGTGGAATTTCGATTGTAGTTACTTGGGTGGATTTATACTAGTCCAACATAGTGTGTTGTGGATGATATCGTAAGATAATTAAAAACATAATTAAAACTGACTTCAAGATGAAGTTCCTTGAAGGAGGGGTGTATGTCACGCCAATGGTCATAATGAATACTTATAAGAATAAATAATAATAAATAATAATACAATAATTATCCTAAAGGGGGCCATACTAAGTATTTATTATGGATATTTGGGTAATTAAAGAAAATGGTAAAACAAATAACCTTAATTAATGGAGAAACCATAAAATATAATAAATAATTAAATAATGGACCCTAGGGATTGGGTTCTTTACCACAGATGGAATCTATATAAAGAGGGAAAAGAATGAGAAAATCTCATCTCTCTTTGGCTAATATATATAGAGGACAAAGGTAAGGAATTGATGGCATGGTAGTAGATTGAGGGCTCAGGAGTGACCTGCTATTGAAGATTTAAGTGTCAAGGTCTACGGTTGGGTGGAGATTCATCCCCCACTTTTTGTTGTGGTTTTCAAGTCATTGATCAAGGTATGACTACGTTCCTCAAGTCACCAGGTTATAGGTAATATGGGATCTTCACCATAGGTAATTTCCTTACCTCTCACTGCTCCTCTCGATAAATATTTCAATGGAGATTCATGGTAAAATTTGTAGATCCCTCTAGTACATGGATAAAAATTTTTCTTGTATTTTTGTTTAGTAAACCTTTGGAGCATGTCAATAATCAATGCTTCCCATTCCTTTATTCACCACCTTTAGAATAACCCTGCTATCAAGAAGATAACTTATCTCTAAAGAAACTCAGAAATGAATGAAAGAACATATATTCTCACTTTAGGCAAGAGAAAACTTTATCAGAAGTATCTCTCTCTATTTTCTCATATCCTTATTTTTCCTTGCTCTACTCCTATATTTCTTCAAAAAGTATTTTAAGTGGTGCAACTAACTTTTTGATATAAAGTTAAATAACTTTAGTTAGTAGAGGACACATTTATTTTATAATAAGGGTAAATAATAAATAACAATATATAGGTGGGGTCCCCCTAAGTCTTTTATTCTTTTATTTTCAACATTTCTCTTGTAACCCCAAAATTTAATCGAATGTCATGCATATATTGGCATTGGAAAACATATAAAAAAGAAACCAGTATGAACACACCACATCAGGGATGATTTTAAGGATGTAAATTTATTTTAAAATGTAGAAACCTTGGCGAATCTTACTAATCCTTCATATGCCAAGTATAAAATGTTTGGCTATATTTTTGTAAAAGCGATTTTTAAGGTAAAATCATTTTACCCTATAGAATTTGGGCGAATCGTTTTTAGAATAGTGAATCGTTTTTTGGTAAAAAACTTGGAAAATTAGCCCAGTGTGAAATTTAGCCCCTAAAATCATCCCTGCACCACATTATCAAACACTTGTACCTCCCAAAAATATCATAATGGCATGGTATTAATTTTTTTTTTAAATAATATCATGTGTCTTTTGTCAAAAAGAATATACATCAAATATCAAAGTGAACATGTCATAATATAAACTTAAATAAATAAATAAAAGTATTTTTGTTTTTAAGTTTCCTCCCTTTGTCTACTTCCCTATGAAAGAATAGCCTTGTGATTAAGTAAGTTTGTATCAACATACTTCTGTTCTTCCACTTTCTCAATCTTAGGTTCCATGTCATTGAAAGCAATTTTTATTTCATTACTTTCAACCTAAACTGGGGGTTGTTTCAACTGTACTGATGAGGCCTTAGATGATTTAGAGCTTGGGGAATTCGTAGGTTGTTTAGATTTTTCTAATCGAGGTACAGTGGGTAAAAATTTATAGTGTTTGGGAACTTAGATAGAACATGACATATAAGAAGCATAAGCAACATGAGGCTTGGAGTGCATAGGAGGAAATAGTGGCAATGAGACATTAGGCCAATGGACTATGCCAGAAGGAGGATTTTCAATAAGTTTCTCCCATCCATCATTTTCTAGTTGCATAGGAGGCTCGAGAAGATTATGAATACTTGGTTGAGGTTGTAGGAGAGGAGAAATAGGTGCTTGAGGTGGAGATAGGGCACGATATCTAGCAAGTTTCAAGTTGTTAGTTTGCACCAACTGATTGAAATCTTCAGAGTTGGAATCAAAGTGAATTAAGAATATCCTTTTATTTCTTCCTTGTTTCCCCAAAAAATTAGGCATTCTTCCTCTCTGACCTATGTTTCCCCTTTTTCCACTGTGGTCACTTCTCCAACTAAAAAATATCATCTATATGCACCAATAATCCATTTAGTAAATATACAAGACAAAATATATCAAACATATAATACTATTTTTCTTTCAAATGATTTAGAAATGACTCTAAAAATACCAAGCAATCAAGCATGCAAAGGGATAATGAAAGGGAATGAAAGAAATCAAGGAAGAAAAACCATAATATGATAGATAACCCTCTCTTTACTTTTTGTTCCAAAAAAATCTGAACTATACATTATTTATCAAAGTTCTTCATATGAACATTCATTAACTTCTAACATGGGAAATGAACGAAATTGAAATAATAAATGATAGGGAAATAAACAGGGGATTTATAATTTGAAAAATGTTATAATATGATAGGAGTGCATGAAGAGTTTCATGCTCTTAATCCATAAACAATCAATTAGTTCTATTCAAAATATGTATCATTTTCCATCTGAGTAAATTAAATAGTATGTATATTGTTCACTTTAGAAAAAATAAATTAAATTACTATGGTTGGTCCAGGATGCTATTGTAGTACTAGGGGAAATCCACCCTTAGACTAAGCACCCTAAGAAATTCCTTCCTAAGTTCGACCTCGATAAAAAGGATTTAGTTGAAGATCATATCAAGAAATTTATGCTTGTTGTTAAGTTAATAAATATCGAACATGAGGATGTCGTTTGCAGACTCTTCCCATACACATTTGAAGGTAAAGCATCAACCTAGTATTTGTCCCTATCTCAAGCTTCAATCACTGAGTGGAATACTTTTGGAAATTGTTTTATCGAGAAATTTTGTGATGATAAGTCTCCAACAAACTTGGTTTTAGATATTTCTAGAATAAATATGGAAGAAAAGGACTAAGTCAAAGATTTCAATTAGATATTTCTCACATTAATAAATAAAATTCCTCTTGCTTCTAAACCTGTTGATGATGTATCAATTGAATTTTACACTTCATCCCTCCTAGTTTCAATGACAATGTTTGTGAAAAGAGATAAAAAGGGTACCCTCTAGGACATGTTCAAGGAGGCTATTAAATTCGAGAAAGATATGCTAGGATTAAAAGGTAATCCTAGGGCTGAGGTGCAGAAGGATAAATCCAATACCAAGAGCAATGTATCATTGAAAAATCCTCATGAAGAGAAGAAGGATCACGATTCCAGGGATATGGAAAGCCTTCAAAGGATGTTTAAGAATATCTCTAATGAAATCATTAATATAAAGGAGTGTTGGGGAGGGTACTTCGAACACTAAAAAATTCTTCAAGTTCACTCCTAAGAAAATCACTCCTCCTACAATCAAGCACATCTTTCCCATGAAAGGTATCAATGTAGAATATTTCATAAATGTATTTAAAGCATGGGAAAATGACACCTCTACATATGAAAAAGAGGAAGAGGAGGAATAAGGGGAAATAGAGAAGTTAGACCAATCCTACGATACTGAAGAAACATCAGAACAAGAAGTTAATTATTTTTGGGATGTTTCTTATGCCTTGTTAGGAGAAGGAGAAGAAGAAGATGTTGAAGAAATTCATATGTCCCAAAATGTTTTAACTACTAGAAGTGGAAGTAAGACATCCTCCTCATATTCTCCTTCCACTTCTAAACATACCAAGACAATACCTACTACCGAGAAACCACATCCCAATGGTAAGACACTTGTTAGCATCATTATTTTTAGGGTAGAGTTATTGATTTGTCTAGAGCTTTCATAGTCATGCTTTGGTCTTGGGAAGACCAAGGAATTCCTAAATGAGTCACAGCGAGTGTGTTATGTTCATGAAGTCATTATTCTAATAAAGGGTAATATGCATGTCAATAAAGAGTTAAGTCATAGGTTTGAGTCAAAGGGTGTTGTGTCTATCTCATAATACACAATCAATGGGTATAAGAGTCCATAATGTTGAAATAATTGTAAAGGTCATTGTCTTCTTAGTTTAAAATCATGTCAGAAAATGGGAAATTATGTGTCAAAGTTGATTCATATTTTATGGATGAAATTCATGTCAAAAGGTATCATGATTCATCATCACAAATGATGAGGTCAAAAAAGGGACAATGATTACACCCCATGTCAATTGTACCATTGGTAAGATTCAAACATATGCACGCTGTGCAAATTACTAGAATTGGCTTGGGAGGTCTTGTCATCTATGAATAAGTACTTTCTTTTTCAAATCCGCTCCTTATCCACTCACACATGCACATTTTCCACCTTTTGTCTATTTTCATGCACCCTCGACCTATGCATAAGCCATAATATCCCGAGATATCTTCAAATCCCTCTGCTATGCAAACAATCCCCCTCGCTACGCAAACACTGTGCAGATTTCCCTCGCTACACAAACCCTGTGTCGTATCATTCGCTATGAAAAGCCTGTTGCTCTATTTTTTGTTACTTATCCCTTGTTTTCTTTGTCACTATGCAAAAACCTTTTTGCACACATTGTTTATCCTAGATTATCCCCTGAATAAGTTTTCCTCTCATACAATGAAATCCTGTTGCACTTATTTCAAGCAAAAACCCTATCCCTATTAAACTATTGCACAAGCTTGCCTGCTAAGTTTCAAAGACCCATCTACTTTTAACATTTTTGAAAGTTTACCTTTCAAAAAAAAATCATAGATCCATGAAAATGCAAGAAAAGAAAAAGTACAGAGGAGGAAATGTGTTGAGGTATGAGCCACAATATTTGACTTTGGTAAATTCAGACCCTGCCTACAAAATGTCTTTTGAGCAGGCTAGGTGTATACGATTTTGTGAGAAGATCCAAGGGTATAATGTGTAGCTAACAAAGGAGTTCGTCATGAACTTTAAAGATGTCCAGAAAACCATTGTGGAGGTCATTGTTCCAGTATCAGAGGAGACCATAATAGCTGCAATAGAGATTCCAATACAGGGAGAGAAATGGTTTAAAGGCATGCTTCTAGAGCTTATGTTTTATATTGATTTCCTCAAGCCTCAGTATAGAAAGCAGAAGATTGGTGCCACTATCCCTAGGGAGTATGTTTGGGAACCCGATGAGAAGTCGTTGAGAGTAATCCAAAGGTATTTTACTTGTGAGGGTAGGTTTGATAGGGTATACCAGTACCACATAAGGATCCTCATGCATTTCACAGGGAAAATCCCCCTAAACTTACCGATCTAGATTTTATGAGAAGAGATAAATGAATACAGATTATTAAAATATGCTTAACACAAAATAAAAGAGATACAATAAAACCAATTTTCTATTCAATAAGGAAATAAGTTGAAGCTGTAAAATGTAGTGGAAAACAAGCTTGTGGGAATTGTGGCGGCTTATCTATGAGAAGAGATGTGACGGCTACGCTCATTCACAAGAAGATGATTTTAAAATGAGGCTCCAAAGGCCTTTTTATCATAAATAAAATCCAAAACCCTAACCCCGAAAGATGAAAAACCAACAATTTTGTGGACCTCGTTTTGGGTAGTTTGGTGTATCAACTTCCATGTGCGTAACTTTGGCATACGATATCTGTTTGGGGTGCACGATAGCTAGTTGGAAAGGTATCGTCGAGGAGATTCATTTTGGGTGCTCAATCAGAGCCTTTAAATATCATTGAGAACCTTGATCCCAAAAAACCTTCATTTAGGCCCTCAAAATGGCTCTCGTAAGTTAAAAATTGTTAAAAATAGTAAATTACCAAAATTACCAGAAAATTGTTTTGAGCGAGTTGGAAAAGGTGGATGGCCATCGATATACACCTAGATCAATAATACCTCCTTAGGAATAAATGGTATCCATTGTGTTGAGTGCCCGAGGGAGAGGGAAACACGTTTGCTGAATCTGCATCTTGATGAGCTTCTTGCCTTATTGGAGACGTGTTGCTTAGCTTGTTGAAGGTTGTCACAAACCTGTGGATAGAAGGGTTGAACCTTTTAAACTAGTCTATATACTTGAGATTCCTATCTATAGAAGGAATATTTACACTTTGTTACAACCTTGTTGACCTGCTTCTATCAGATAGAAAGTGCTTGGACTGAGGCTTCAGTGGTATTCTTCTGTTCACACTTTGAACAGACTGTGAAGAAGATGAATTTTGTAGTATGAGATACTACCTTGCAACACTGTTTAGGTGGGACAATAGTCAGAATTACCTCTGGTATTTTTTAGATATGAACCCCCAAAGTAACAATGACACTACGAGGTCAAGACTCATAAACAACATGGCGCTTCCACATATATGGTTGGCCTAAGAGAACATCACAGACATCCAGTGGGGAAACATCATATAATACCTCATCCTTGAAGGGATGGATGTTGTATGACAATAAAAAATATTGGCTAACATGAAGATATCATCCTTGGTGAAGCCATCCAATGTTGTATGGCTGCGGGTGTGGTGTTGTCGAGAATCCAAATTGCTTGATGACTTCTGATGAGATGAGGTTATTCTAGCTTCCGCTATCAATAATAAAATGCATCGAGGTCCCTTTCACCCACATCTATGAATGAAAAAAGTGCTCCCCCTCTTCATAATATGTTGGTTCTTCTGGTTTAGGATCTGTTGGTTCTTATGGATCACTTACCCTTTTATCTGTATATAAGCCTAGGAAAAATGGGATACAAAGTCCAAGACAAGGATGACCAACTTAAGAGTAGAATGTTCCACTTCTCCTTGTTAAATCTATTAGTGGTTGAGGAGCTTAGAAAAAATAATAGGGATTGGGACTCTTTCTTAGCCTTATCAAATATTCCCCTAGACCCCAAAGGAGATACCACCATTTTTGTTGAAAGAATGGCCCCTAATAGCTCAATTCATGAAAGACGAGATGTTGTAGAATAGGGAAAGAGAAAAAGAAAAGAGATTGAGGGCTCATCACAAGCCAACCATTTCTGAGGAAAGGTAGGAGGCTACAGTTCACTGATGATCCAAAGGAGACACAAACACCCAACATACCAATCACCAGGGAAGTCTCTAGAAGGTTTACCACACCCACAGTGTAGACAAATTTCGTTGAAGTTGTAGCTCATGATATAGATGAAGACTAATTGAAATCAAGGGAGAAATATTCAGAGGTCAGGGAGATGCAACATCAACTTGGGGAAGCTTAGCATGTTATAGCTCAGTTTTACTACGAGAGAAGAGAATTGAAGAGAAAGCTAGTAGAGAAGGCTCCTGAGGCACAAATACCACAAACCAAGGTAGATCCTAAAAGTGAAATATCCAAGGGAAAGGGAGTTTGACAAAGTCCTGAGATTGCATTTACATTCAAGCCTTCATATCCTATAACAAGGTCTTCAACCATGAAAAAGGGTGCAGATGTGCAGGGAAAACATGTAGCAATGGAAAGACCCCATACATCACCTGGAGAGGGTGGGAAAACTATGAAATGGTTAAGAGAGACCCAAGACCTAATTATCCAACTCATAGAAGAGAACAAGTTAATGGAACTAAGGATACAGAGGCACTTCCAAGAATGTGTACTAGCCACCAAAAATGTTTGTGCAACACTTTCAATTTCCCAATTTAAATTGAAGAAAAATGAATGTTTATCCAAGCAAATCTAGAATTTAAAGAGGCAGAATATTTCATTAAGAAAGACAAATAGGGATTTAAGGTTGCAATTGAAAATTGATAAATAAAGGTAAAGATAGATTAAACCTTCTTGCTAAAATTAAAAAAATATGAGTGAGGAAGCCTTACAATTTTGTCTTTTTGGGTATGAGGTCATCCCAAGTTTTTTTTGTGTCATAGAAGCTGTGGGAAGAATGCATTTGATGTTGGAGAAAGGTTTTCACAAGGGTGACAACATAAAAAAAAATTCAGGGCACAATTGTTGCTTTGACCGGTAAACTGTCATACACAACACTTGTGTAGCGAGTTCTCGCTACGCAAATGTTGTAGTCTCACATGATTAAAAGGGACAACATGAGATGATTGGCATATGAATTTTGAGGCAAACACAAGTCCCCAAGCACTTTCTACCACCTAGATCTACATGAATTACAACAAAATGGAGTTTTCTATGCAAAGTTGCTACACAAATGTTGTAGGTAGCACTTGCGCAACAATAGTTCCAGTTTGCTATGCAAAGGTGGCAGAGTTGCTCAAGAATGCATGGGATGCCTCAAAGTGGTTTCCATATGTAATTGGTGACTCATCACAACAACATATTCAAATTTTACGCAATATCTATGATTGTAAAGATATTTTGTTTCATATTTCAAATGGTCAAAATCAGATTTACTATTTTTAGTAAAGTTGTTTAGGAGTTGTTCTCCTTGGATGCAACCAGATCCATAATTCTAGGTAGCAGTAGTTTGACTCTTAGTAGCCTAGTGTGGAAATAGGCTCTTATATATTTGATCATTTTGATGTAAAGAGGGTGAGTTGGTAGAAGTATAGTCATTTTGCTTGATATTGTAAAAAAAATCTTTGAATTTGAATGAAATACAAATGCAGAAGTCCAAAATTTTCCAAGAAAAAGATTCTAATGGTGGTGTCTTGAATCTTGGTCTCTAGTATTTATATGTACTTCTTATTTCTCATTATTCATCTTTATTTCATATTTTTAAATCAGATATGGTCCGGTCAAAAATTCGTCTAAATGGTGCTTTAGATTCGAGTGATTTAAACTTTGTTTTTCCTCTCTTAACTGGTCAAAATTCATCTTTCATGGTGCTCTAATTCTGTTACATGTTTCCATCTTCTTTCACCCTACACAACAAACTAAAAAAATAAAATTTCATAACCTAATTTAGCCTTTGTTACTCTTGGAAGTTCAACATACAAGTCATTGTTTTCATTCATTTTTAGGGGTTGACTCCATTGCCCAAGAGATACCATACCTCCTTGCCAACAAACCTTATAAAAATCTATCCAATTATCAAAACCTAGCCATTTATTTTAGCAAGAAAACCTTTTTATCAGAGACTAAGTGACAAGAGAGATGCCTCTCAAAACTGTATAGGCTAGTGTCTAGTTCCAAACATGGATGATTTTAGGGGCTAAATTTCGCTCATGGGCTAATTTTACATGGTTTTTCCAAAAATGAGATTCGCTATTTTAAAAATGATTCGCCCAAATTCTATAGGATAAAATTAT
>JZKD02S2369673.1:360843-389223 GCA_000966675.3 Picea glauca
GATTCGCTATTTTAAAAATGATTCGCCCAAATTCTATAGGATAAAATTATTTTACCTTAAAAATCACCAAAATTTTATAAAAACTATATAAAATACTTATAAATTTGAATATTTTAAAAAAATATCACAAAACATTTATAGTTGACATATGAAGGATCAGTAATATTTGTCAAGGTTTCTACATTTTAAAATAAATTTCCATCCTTAAAATCATCCCTAGTTCCAAAGTGGTTTTGTTTTTACCTTTGTAGCTTGTTTATTCAACCAAGAAAATTACAGAGTGCTAACACAAACTTCACCTTCTCCTACCCTATCTGAGATTGATTATGATTTTATTGAAGATTTGAAGAGGGAAAATGCTAATATATATCTTTTTGAACTCATGAAGTTGCCTCAAATCCAAGAAAATTTATTTAAGACCTTGCAAGGCACATCCTCAAGCAATAATTGGGAAGCTAATGTGGGAGGGCATAAAGGAAAGGGAAATTTGGGTCAAAATATGAAAAATGAAAAGATAGCCCCAAAGAAACAATTTGTTTTCAATGTGTCTCTCATTGGTAAAAGGTCAAAATGAAACACTCCACCTTTCTTATTGACCTTTTAAATCGTTAATAGAAATGTTCATAAATGTATGGTCAATTCAATAGCCCCCTCCAATGTCATGCCATTTAAAGTTTGTGAGAAAATCATTTCTAGACTTGAAAAGTATGATATCCAAATTATATAGTTAGACATATCAAGTGTCAAGTTCATGGGAGAATTGAAAATTTTCTTTATAATATTGGCATCCAACCCAAAGGTTTATAAGACAATAGAAATTATTGTGGTAGACATTCCTAAGAAATATGGATTGTTATTAAGTAGAGACTGTTCTACTATGCTACATGGATATTTTACCACCAACTAGTTTCATTTATGGATTCCCTATAATGGAAAATATAATCAAATTAGGGTTGATAGAGAAAGATATATGAAAAATGTGGTAATATATCTAAATGATCCCAATGAGCCTATAATGTTCAATCATTTGATTCTCAGAAATTATAGTTTGGATACTTTCTTTGGAGATTACTCTACCAAAACATCTCCACATGCAGAATCATTCACACAATCTGAAATCCTTCATTGCACTCAAATTGCTGAGCTAAATTGTAATATAGTATATAAAACTAATACTAACCCCCATGCACAAACTAACATGGTTTTAAAAACTAATTCTTATTTACATATTAGTTATGATGATAAGACTAACTTAGAAGACAAATTTAATGCATATCCACTAATAAAGTTGGTCTACATCTTGATATGTGGACTCTTTTTTTTTTCATGGATCCAATTCTAATGAAGATGCAGGTGTTGGATGCATCCTCAAAGACCCTAAAGGTACATGAATTCTAATTTCATGCATACTTGAATTGCAATGCACCAATAAAACTGTTGAATATAAAGCTCTCATCCAAGTATTGAAGAAGCCAATGAACATGAAAGTGAAATTGATAAAGGTATTTGGTGACTCATAAATTGTGATAATACAAGTAAGGAATATTATACATTTCCTTTCTAGTCATCCCAAGCACTATCAACAAGAGGTATGGGATTTGATTAAGAAATTTAATGCATTCAATATTATCCCTATCCCTCATTCTTTAAATTACGGTGAAGATTTATTAGCTGATGTTGCATCCAAACTTATTCCATTAGACAATATAATGTTTGACACATTTGTTGGATAGATGGTTTTCATTGGTTTCAACATACATGGTTTTCATTGATGTCAATAGATGTGATGGGTTGAATTGAATAAATCTAAAAAAAGTCCTAGAGGTGTGGTAATGAATCTCAAAGTTGTTTGAGGAATAAGGACATGAAGGACAATGTAAATATAGGTAACACACTCATAGATGTATATTCCTCATTGTAATACCCCAAGGTTGAGCCCCTATTGAATTATAAACATGTTTTGTAGGATGGTGAACCAAGTGATTATAAGCTAGAATGATTATTCGATGTTTAGGCCAGAGAGCCTAGATTCTAAAGGCCAACAAGCCTATTTTTGTATATGTAAACACTCATATCATTAATATAAAACATCATTGTGTGTAGACCGACCACGATAAAAGAGAATGGGGGACTAAAATCCACTAGGAAGGGAAAGGGAGGGGCTAAGAGCCTAGAAAGCGAGCTAATATAGAGGGCTTATTGCCAAAGGAATATTATAATATTATTCCTAAATATTATGGTGAGGATAAATATTTTATCCTAATTTCTTATAGGAAAGTGAATGAATCACAAGTGGATAGAAAATGAGCTTGTGGAGATCCATGTGTCATCCAGGGTGCATGCAAATATATGTGGGGAATTAGTTTGTTTTGGGGATCTTTTTTCCTCACGCACTCAGGCATTTCACACAATCAATCATTGTCTCCATCATTGAACCTCCTCCATCATTGACCTTTGTAACTTGCATGTACTTGTACTTGCTTGAGCCCATACTCTACCTTAATGGATGGTTGTTTCTGCCATCATATGTGCCATACCCAAGTTCTACTGTTGCCATCTCGCTTACCCATTTGACTCAGGAGATGGACAAAAGAAGAAGGTTGTCAAGTCTGTGGGTTTGAAGAGGTGGGTTTTCAGTCCTGTGGATTGAAGAAGCAAGTTGTTAGGCCTATGAGCAACTCTCTCCGGGTGAGAGAGATTCCTGGGGAAGTGAATTATTCTAGAGGGAACCCAGTAGCAGCTACAAAGCTCTGAGAATTCTTGTTTGGCCTATTTTTGAAACCCTAGAAGGGAAGTGGAGTAGCTGATGGAATGTTGAAAAATGAAGATGTATACTTCCCGGGGTGGGACAAGCATGTGGGGAATGGGAGGATGTGAGTTGTGTGCGTAAGTTGGCTCCTGAGAGGGAATCCTTTCTGATGTACTATGTTACTTCTCATAGTTTCATCCTAGCTTAGGAATCCCTTTTCCTAGGTGGAGTTTAGTCCTAGCTCAGTGGTGACCCAATGCTAAGAGTGATGAGCATCATGGTCTAAGGCTAGGAGGTTCATGGAAGGTATGCACATAGTTGGTGGAAATCAATTAAAAGATAAGTATCAATCACATTAATGTCATAAGATGTGTTTAAGTACATGTTTGTTATTTATAAGAATTTCATGTGTTTGTTGCATGTATGTTTTACTATTAATTTTGCATGAATTTGTGTTGTAGCAGAATGTTTATGTCTGTTTAAATTTTCATTATAAATATATATACCGTAGAAATGAAGAATCTTTTCAAGTGACTTTCCCCAGCAGGTGGCTGGGGGTGTGTTACAATGTGGTATATGAGTTTGAATAGAGAAGAATTGTGGTAGCATGACTTGGCCCTAGGATGGCGGGGAACACTATAAATTGGTATTAGAGCTTAGAAAGAGTGGTTCTATGAGGTAGAATGGTCCGACCTAGGTGGTCAGGGGTGCTACAAGTTGGTATCCAATCTCTAGTTTCATCACTAAACTTGGATGGGCCGTGTAAGTGGAAATTAAGAAAAAGTTTAGAGGGAATTGTTGTCAAAATGGAAAAAAAACGAATTTTGGAGGGTCCATGAGTGCCAAGAGGGCACTGAGAGAACCTTAACTATGGAAAAAATCTCAGAAGGTGTAGAGGTTCAAAAAAACGAGCAGAGAAGGGAAACCACAACAACCGTGGTATTGGGCCACAAAGTTCAAATTTGAGCCATAAGATCTATTCAGGAGAAGGTAGACCCTTCAAAATCGTCAAATCTGGAAAAAGGATCATGGTGGTTAAGCACTAAAGTCCTCCGGACTTCACCACTCTATTTGTTTGAAGTTCTTTGTCGTAAAATAGGAAAAATCCCTGGAGCTCTAAAGTTCCGAAGTGGATCTACATTGTAGATCACTGGGAGCAGTGCTTGACCATTGGATTTGGACAAGGATAGATCAAAGTCGTTAGATGAAGAAAATATCAGGAGGTGAGGCGCAGTGGTGAAGATCATATCCCAACCATTAGACCTACACGTGAGTGAATGTGAGTCATATATCTCATGGCAGTTCATAGGTTCAACACTCTAGGAGAAGCAAGTCCTCAAGTTGCCAGAAGTGAAATATCCCAAAGTCCCGAACTCCAGAGTTAATCTAGACTGTTCGTGTTTGAGGACACATGTTTGTATATCAATCTATTAGGGAATTCGATGTTCAAGGGATTTGTGGTGTATTGTGGAGAAGTCTCCCGAAGTACCAAACTCCTAGAGTCTTGAAGTCCCGAAGTCATGAATCACCATAGTGACATGACTTGCTGACGTCACCTAGGGTGATGTGGAAACACTTGATGCTTTCCACATGTCACTATGTTCCATGTTTTTCAAAGACTGTTCGTGCCAATTAGTATATGAAACATGTCACCCATCAGATAGGGCCACGTGTCCATTCCTTATTTTCTACCACGTAGCACCCCCTTGGTTCTTAGTTACTGACGAAGGCTCCGAGAGTTTGCCAATTCAACATTCATATGGAATGAAGTGCGATGAAGGTGAAACCCCAAAATCTCCAAAGAGCGGAGTAAATCCTCACCATTGATCGAGAGAGGACACTTGGAAGTAGATTTTGTAGTCTCGAGACTTGGCACTCCAGAGGATTCAAGGCATAAGAAGTTGGGGTCAAGGAATCCTGAAGGCCCGAAGGTCAGATTCCATCTCAGCCATTTATTACAGTGGATACGTGGCACCATATCCTAGGGTTTGGTGACTTGGTACTTTGGAGGAATTGAGTTGCAGGCTGCTTTGAGTTGAGAACTCCCAAAGGCTGGAGTTAATCTCAACCATTGACCGGGAGATGATACGTGGAGGAAGGAGAGGATCTATGGTAATTACACACTTCGAGAGATATGTAGAGAGGTTATTTGGAAAGCCCCAAAGCCCAGATCTATGGAGAAAATTCTATTTGTTGATCAGGAGAGGATACATGGGAACATATCCCATAGTATAGAGACTTTCACTCTGGAAGGATTGAGAGTGTGGAAATTCTAGAACTCCCGAAGCCCAAAGTTCTACAGTTGATCATGTTCGTTGGTTAATGAGAAGTCATGGTCCATTGATTTGTTTTTTTGAGTTCATTGGTCCGAAATTGGTTAGTAGCACTTTGAAAACTCCTGAAGCCTGGAATCCTATAATGGATATCATCCATTGGATGATGGGAAGTCATGGACCACCGATCCACCATTCTTCGCGACTTCACTAATTCAGTGCTCTAGGGGATTGGAAGTTTGGAGTTGAGAGAACCTCCAAATTTTTGAACCCCAAAGTCTCGAAGCTCTGGATAAGCACCTATCATCCTAGCACTTGGTAACAACCCATGGTCACATGATATTGGGAGCCAAAGAAAAAGGGCTAGTTCCCAGGAATTGTTTTCAAAACAAAAGGGGGCCTAGAGAAGGAGTCTGTGGGGTCTCGAATTGTATGAACCTGCACCTAAATATATAAATAAGGACTGTGTACCTTATGATAGGATCCATCATGATTCGGAGAAAAAAATTCAACTCCAGAAGAAGGTCACGTTTGCAAAGATCAGCTTCACAAGAAAGACAATTTTCATATAGACATACCTCTCTACCCAAGACTCAGATTTGAGCATGAAAGTAGGCGTTAGAAAGGTATTGAATAGTAGAATATAAATTTTCACCCATAAATTGGATCAGAACAATCAAATTCTCAGAAAATTAGTAGAAATAAGTCTGATATATATTATTGAATCAGAATGGTTCAAGTTTTCATGAAATTGTTGAGACAGTTAGCCTGGCAAAGTTCTGTTGGCTGCACATTTTTGCAGACTTAACAGTTGTCAAGAAGAATAGAATAATCATAGAGTGCATAGAGATTGAGGATGCACAAGAGGCTTACATTCAGGAATATGATATTAGAGGAATGGGTTTCCATTTGGGAGTTGAAGAAACAAACACCAATGGACATGGAGAAGGAAAGGATGAAGACATAAATCTGGTTGAGACCATCAAAAAATTGTAGACAGATGTCGAGTGTCACAAGGATGATAATGAAAGGATTATGAAGGCCAGGGAATAACATGAATACTTCAACATGAAGTTAATACATGTACTGGAAACAATTGAAAATAAATTGGATAAGGAAGGTGGCTCCATCAAATTAGGAAGCCACGGGACCCCTGAGGAAAAAGGAAGATCCGAGAGTGATAGTAGACATCCCCATCAATCTCAAAGACAATACAAAAGGAGGGAACATAGAAAATCAAGTCCATCCACTTCCAGGAAGAATAATAGGTCTGGGGTTGATGAATTGAAAGGAGAAATGAACAAGATCAAACCTCCTACTTTGATGGAGATCACAAGAAATATGAAGATGCTGAGACATGGTTGTTGACCATGAGAAAATATTTCCAACTGCATAATTATTCTTCTCATGCGGAAGGAAGAATTGTTATTTATCAGTTGAAATGGAAGACATCCATGTGGTGGGACCAGCTTTTGCATGTGCAACACATTAAAGAGAAGAATATGGTTTGGAAGGAATTCAAGAAGTATTTTGAAAAGAAATACTTGACTAAGGGATATTATGACAACAAGATGAAAGAGTTCTTTGAACTAAAACTGGGAAGCATGACCATTGATGAGTATTAAAGGAGATTTTTAGAACTGTTTAAGTATGTCTCCTTCATCAAGGATGAGAGAGTTAAGATCCAGAGATACCTTAGTGGGTTGCCATCTTTCATTAGTAATAAAATTTAGTATGATAATCCTAAAACTTTGGAGGAAACCATAAGGTGAGCCAAGTTCTTATATTATCAACATAAAGGAAATCCTACTTTCCAAAGATCTTGGGAAGACAAGAAGAAGTTCAATATGGAACAGAGGAAGAAGGGGAACAAGCCACCATTTTTTAGAAATAGTCCTCAAGGAAAACCATCTTTTAGAGAGAACCTAATGGCTGAGGTAGGTGGACAAAGGCAAAGGAAACAACCTATTCAATTTTGGGGTTATAAAGGAGACCATAAGTATGGAGATTGTCCTCACAAAAGTGACAAAGTGAGAGGTGTCCACAATGTACAACAAGCAGAAACAATGGAGGACATGGGAAGAAGTGTACCAAGGATCTATGAAGCCTTGGAAAACAAGGAAGAAGAGTTTCAATCACACATTATTCCAGTATAAGGTGGAGCAAGAAGGAACTTTTCAAGTGCATCCGGTGTGCATATTGGATCGGAAGATCAAGCAACTCCATAATCGATCCATAGAGCTTGTAAAGGTCCAATGGACATGGTATGGTCTCGAGGACATAAATTGGGAGCATGAAGGTGCTATGCAGGCAGAATTCCTTTCCGGCCTGTTGTTGAAGCCTTGGAAGGGAAGTGGGGCAGCTGAAGGATTGTTGAGTAGAGAAGGGGCACACTTCCTGCGGTGGGATAGGAATGTGGGGAATGAGAGGCTGTAGGCTCTTAGTGTGAGTTGGACCTAGGAGAAAATCCTTCCTGTTGATTTGTGCGAACTTCCTGTTGTCCTTTCCTAGCCTAGGAATCCCTTGCCCAGTGGAGTTTAGTCCCAACTCAGTGGTGACCCACTATTGAACATGATGAGCACCATGGTCTAAGGCTGTGAGGTTCGTGGAAGGTCTTCACACAGTTTGGTGGTCATTTATTGAAAGATAAGTACCAAATATTTATTTATTGTACATGTGTTATAACTTGATGATAAGGCCTAGATATATCAACTATGATGTGTTTGTAGGATTATTGTTATTTCTGCATTAATCTGTGTATAGTTAGAATATGTCGTGTGTATGGATATATTGTCGGTATGTTTTAATGATTATTTCCACATGAATAAGTGGCATGAATAGAACGTTGTAATTGTTAATTATTTTAGATATGCATGCATATAAATTCACAAAATGGTATCAAAGCTAAGTGAAACATCTGAGAAGTGGTGTTGCCCGACCTGTTGGTGGTTGGGGATGTCACATTGAGAGACTAGCCTAGGTGGAATTTTACTCCCTTAACTTCTGGTGTGTGTCCATATCACTCTAGACCACCACTATGGCACATTGGCTTCTCCCCTAGTGCACATTAGTTGAGTTATACAGAGTATATCATGTGTAAATTATCTTTCATTCATTTTGTTAATGAGAATTCTTCCATTCTTTCTCTCTTGCTTATGTTTTCTTATATTTTCTCTACAACTATGTATGTCAATTCCTAGATAGATCTATTTTGTGCAGGTTCAACACATTTAAATGGTATCAAAGCCAACATAATTCTAGGGAAAAGACACACCAAATTATTTTTGCAAGTACCGAATATTGAAGACAAGGGAAAAAAGAAATTTCCAAACGAATTCATTCTTACACTGAACAATTTCTTTGCATGGAAGGATAAAATGATAATGCATATTCGAGGCAAAGGATTATACATGTTAACCATGAACATAGAGACAAAACCAACAATAGCCATAGAAAAATCCAAGTATCTAAATCGAATGGATGAAGTGTTTGGAACAATTTGCGGTCTCATTTCTCGTGAACTCCTCTTTCACGTATCCTCCTATAAAAATCCCAATGAAGCATGGGCCACCATGGAATGGATTTTTGGAAAATAGGAGGATATGAGGGGACACATGCTTGAGGTTGAATTTCTCACTTTGGATCCAAAAACCTTCGACAACCTCCAAGTTTTCTTTACCAAATATAAGGATTTGTTGTCGCAAGTGAAGGCTTCAGGGTTGATAAATCTAAGGAGGAGAAACAAATGGTTCTCACCATTCTTTCCAAAATTAGTCTAAAATACTCATTGTTTGTATCCACAGTTCATTCAATTAGGTTCACCTATGGATCCACCTAGATGATGTCCTCTCTTAAGGCTTTTATTGAGTCTCTGACACAAGAGCAGAACAAGCTCATCAATATGGGAAAAATCAAATGCCCAAAGACGCATGCACTTAATATGAAATATGGTAGTGGTCATCAATATCAGAAATATAAATACAAAGACAAAAGGAAAGAACATGCAAATCCAAAGAAGGAAGGGTATTCAAAACCCTTCAACGATGCCTCTGGATAAAAATGTGGAAAGGGAAGAAAAGGGTAGAAATGCACTTACTAACATAAAGGATTCCATCCAGAATCCACATGTATGCAGAAATAGATAGATCAAATGGCCCAAATACTTCAACAAAACAACCTTGTAGATCACATCCCCGAGGGTGCCAAAAAGAAGAAGTTGGAAGATAAAAATCCTAAGAAAGACAATTTTATCCCTGTTTTGATTGCCATCAACTCCTTTCCTGATGCTTGGATCATAGATTAAGGTGCATCACACCACATGGATGCCACAAAAGAATTCTATTATTCATTGGATTCATGCAAAGGTCCTCCTATTTTGATGGGGGACAAATCTCTAGTCGAGGTCACTGGCAAAGGAAGAATTGAACTCACAAGCATAATCTTCGAGAACGTGCTACACATTCCCAAAATGTCCATGAATATTCTCTCTGTGTATCAGATGAAAAACTCCAACAAAGGAAAGAGAGACATATTCACACCTGATGCAGTGGATATCTATGACATGAAAACCAATTCTAGGATTTCTATCGGTGAGGTAAAACATCAATCTAGACTCTACACATTTTCTGAATTTATTGAACCAGATTCTGCATTACTACTTACCCATGCTGATGAAAGCATTAGGATATGGAAAGAAATGTTTGGACATTTAAATTTCAGATATATGAAACAACTTAGCAAGCAGGGAATGGTTGATGGTCTATCCGACATCCACTTCTCCAAAGGAATTTGTGAGGGGCGTGTTCTTGGAAAACACCCTCAAGATAAATTCAACAAAGGAAAGACTCAGAAGGATTCCTTTCCTTTAGATATGATCCATAATGACCTCATGGGCCCTTTTCCGCATCCATCAATAATTAAATCAAGGTAAATGTTCATTTTTGTTGATTATTTCTCATGCTTCACATGGATTTTCTTTCTCGGGAAAAAATCAGAGGTCTTTCAACACCTCAAAGATTTCAAATCCCTTGTTGAGACACAAGTAGGAAAGAAAATCAAAGTCCTTCGAATAGATAACAGGGGAGAGTATGTCAACCATGAGATACAAAATATTTTTCATGAGGCAGGGATTCTGTGCATCACACGGTTCTCTATACTCTGCAACAAAACAAATTTGTTGAGCGGAAAAATAGATCTCTAAAATAGATGGCATCTTGCATGATACATGAAAAGTCACTTCCATAGAGATTATGGGCTAAAGAACTTAATTGTGCAACCTACATCCAAAACAGATCTCTCCATAGATTATTCAAGGATAAGACCCCTTACAAGGCTTGGAGCAGCCTCAAACCGAAAGTTACCCACTTCCTTATTTTCAGTTCACATGCATGGGGTAGGATTCTCTCTAAGAAGAGGAAGGAACTTGATCCACAAAAAACATAGTGTATATTTGTTGGATACCTTGATGGTGTGAAGGGATACAAACTCATTGATATTTCCTCGGACCAACTCATCATTGAGCGTAGTTTCCAATTTGAGGAAAGTGTCTGGCATGTACCTCAGCAACCACATGCTGACACTTTTGTTCTTCCACCTATTAGATATGATGAGCATGGACATG
Source organism: Picea glauca (assembly GCA_000966675.3). Lineage (NCBI taxonomy): Eukaryota > Viridiplantae > Streptophyta > Pinopsida > Pinales > Pinaceae > Picea > Picea glauca. The sequence continues at coordinate 371,486 of JZKD02S2369673.1, forward strand.
TCGAATATTCTTCAGATGATATTTCTTATTCAGAAGATTTAGATGATCTAGATACAAATTTAGTACATTCAGATGCAGATTCAGTGCATCCAGATGCATATGAAAATCCATAGAAGAGGCCCAAGTGGGCCAAGAATACTCTTCAGGATGTGGGGGATCTTGTTGGGGATCCAGCTAATACTAGGAGGAATCAATTTGATTTCGAGGAGCCTCCTTTGGCACTCACTGCCACTGAACCAATGACACCCAAACATGTTTTTTTGGTTCAGTATTCAGATTCACAGTCTTATGGCGAGGCTACTCGAAATACCTTTTGGGAATCCGCCATGCAGGAGGAGTACAACTCCCTCCTCGAGAAAGAGACTTGGGATTTGTTTCCCCTTCCTTTAGGAAGGAATATTTTTAGGTGCATATGGGTCTATAGGACCAAGAGCACAGCGGATGGACATGTTAGTAGATACAAATCCAAGCTATTTTCCAAAGGCTTTCAGCAAGTGCATGGCATTGACTATGATGAGACCTACGCTCCATAAGAGAATATGGATTCCATACGTTTGGCACTTGATATTGCGACAACCAAGGGATGGGAAGTCCATCATATGGATGTGAATAATTCATTTCTTTAGGATGATCTCTATAAGGATATCTATATGGAGCAGGCATAGGGATTTATGGAGGATTCATCTTTGGTCGATCTAATGAAGAAGTTTCTTTATGGCCTCAAGAAGGCTTCAAGGGAATGGTATTCCAATATGGACACCTACCTGGTGTCACAGAAATTTGTACATTGTAACTCATACCCAAATGTTTACATGCTTAGGACGGTTGATTCACTTCTACTCCTAGTTCTGTATGTCGATGATTTGTTGATCACAAGTTGCTCGACTTCAACGATTGTTGCAGTCAAGAGGATTCTGCATGACAAGTTCTTGATGATGGACATGGGTCCGCTACACTTCTTCCTTAGACTCAATATCAGTCAAGATGCATCGGGCATCAAACTATCTCATGCCAAGTATGCACGAGATCTCCTTGAGATATTTCACATGACAGACTGCAAGTCTTACTGACTCCTTTCCTATCAAGATCCAGACTTGAGGAAGGTGGGGAGATTCCATTGGTTGACAACACACTGTATAGACAACTAGTGGGGAGCTTGTTGTATCTCACACACTCCATACTAGACCTCTCCTATGTAGTTGGAGTAGTCTCTAGGTTCATGCAGGAGCCGCATGATCTACATTGGAAGGATATAAAGCATATCCTTTGATACGTACATGGAACCATGACCTTTTGAATTCGCTATGCAGAAGAATCTATATTGGAACTCATAGGGTTCATTGATTCTGACTGGGCTGGCGATAACATTGATCGTAAGTCCACATCTGGTTACTCATCGAGTCTTGGTTCCAGGCCTACATGTTGTTCGAGAAAGAAGTAGGCTTCTATTTCTATATTTTCAATCGAGGCAGAGTAGAGAGGGGTAGTTAACATAACCATTAAGGCTATGTGGCTACAACATTTTCTCACTGAGTTGGGCATTCAATTTCATAGGTTGATCGTCATCTGGTGTGACAACCAAATCACTCTAAAGTTCTGCAGAGATCTAGTTCAAAGGTAGCATACGAAGCACATGGAGATCCACATGCACTATGTTGAAACAATTTTTAAAGTTTTTATCTCTAAGACTAAAAATTTCCTTTTTCAGGTTTCGGCTTTTCATAAAGCATAACCCTCGCTATCATTTCCAAAATACCGGTACTGAAATCCTAACAAGCTTTACTTTTTAAATAATCAATGGCAAAAAACCAAAAGTGTTTTTAAAAAGTCCCGACGCGCATTTTGTAAAGTTATTTTTAATCACGGTAATTTAAAACCCTAGAGGAGTTGATTAACAATATTTAAACCTTTCAGGATTTGGGTCTACTCAAAACCATATGTTTTCCATACATATTGAATCATGAAATCTCGATCCTCGATTTCCTGAAAGAATGGAAGTTAGTTTTTAATTATGATTAATTAATTTACTAATACAAAAGTTAAGGCCACACCTAATCTCATCGTGATTTCACAATTTCAGGAATCAGGGTTTAGCGATGACATACCTCATGTATCCACGATCCTCGAAACGTTGAAACATGAAGTCGCGAACCATAATCAACATTTAAAATGAACTAACTCTATTTTAAAAACACGATTAACGGTAATTAAACTTTTTAGGTATTTTCTCATTTTCAGTACCGTTGAATGAAATCTTATGAATTTTGAATCTGGGATTTCCAGAATATGACCACATTAATAACGGATAACTGATGATTTATGTGACACTAATGCAAATCTTAGAAATATTCACTGCATTTAAGGTATTAAGTTCTTGTCAGTTGCGTCAGTACCTTCACCATTAAATGAGTTAAAAGAGAATTAAAGGTCTGTGTTTCGCAACTTATCTTAGTTCATGCTATCAGGTGTAAGAAGCATTCAACTAAACTCATACACCTCTCTTCTGTGATAGGTTTTCAATATGATAGCAAAGTCATGGCACAAAAGAAAGCACCTAAGAAGAGTGGAGATACAGCTGAGATTTGTAGTCCAGAGGCAGATATCATATTCAACACAACACCACATGCTATTGACTCAATCAAACCCTGGAGACAAATCTATTAAATTCTGGACTATAAAATCAAAAATTCCCCAATTGATTTCGAGAGTCACCTTCGGGACATATCCAAATTGGAGCTTCACAAGATTGCAGCACGCCCACGGCTCATGGCGTACAATGACATGATCAGTTGGGCTCTAGAGAAGGTTGATATTCCAACGAGAAGTATTCTAAATGATCAGTCAGTCGTTATCGGCTCATTCAGACCTGAACATATCCAAGTAATGTACAAACTCTCACCCAATCCTAAATATATTTACAATGCCAAGTTTATAGCTGAATTTCAAAGGAAGGAGTGTACTGAGGCAGACCTAACTTATCCCAATTTAATCAAAGGATGGTGGAGATGTCCATCAAAATTTAGGGCCGACACTCGCAAAAATTATGTCACCGCATCTTTGAATGAATACATGGTTTATGTAGCCATGATGTTGTGAAGAATCTTTGGCAAAAAGAATCCCTGTCATTTTCTCGTAGATTGGGTACCCTTTTTAGAGGAGGCATAAGAAGGATATAGTTTCAACTGGAGCAAGACTTTATCCGATAACTTGGCCAAAGAGGTTTCAAATTACAAAGCCGCAAAAGCCCAAGGTCAACTAGTGGCCTTTTACATGTCGGCATACATAATGGATGCCATTTGTTTTTTGACCTCGTTCCCTTTGATGAATTGGAATTGGAACATAACCTGCCCCCAACCCATTCACAAGTATCATTCAAAGCTGTGGGAAGAAAACGCAATAAATTCATTTTATGAAATTTGTCATTTCGCAATAATACCAATGCATAAAATGCATTATGGCTATGATCCTCCTCGCATCTCTGAGGCAGTCTCAAAAAACCTCAGGGCAATAGCCGACTGGTTCATCGAAGAAAGTTTCTCCTACATCAAGGTTTATGGGTGCTCAGTCCCTCCTCATGCACTTCCAAAATTTCTCCCAGACAGACTGGTATTGAGAGAGGTAGCACACCAAATAGTGAAAGGCGGTATCAGAATAGAGCTAAAGGCAGCCCAAAAGAAATCATGGCCAATCTTCCCTGTGCATATCGGGAAATTTTCATTACTAAACTTGGGCCATTCCAAGGTGGAAGCAGAAGCACTCGAAGAAATAAAAATGGTAAATATTGAGCACAAAAAGCATGACCCTTATCAACTAGTGAACAAACACCTAATACACTGTGGTATGAAAGCTTATGAACATGAAAGGTCTACTTATGATGATATGTTCAAAGAGATCAAAACTTATGAGGAAGTATTAAATAGAGTACGCATTACATCAGCATAACTAAAGTTCAGGACTAGTTTTGTCTGGCCAGCAGTGTCCCACTTCAAAAAATTATAGCCCTGTACACTTCTTTCCAGAATTGTGTAAATCATTTAACACTCTATAGCAGAGATTCAAACTAGGACTATTTATAATTACAGTACTATCAAAGTAACCAAATATTATACTCCATTCCCATACAAAGAGAGACAAAACTACAAAAAAGTCAAAAGGATGATAGAATTTAGAAGATCATCAAATGGTGGGCTGGTCCCACATTCTCTCCATCCCAGGTGAAGTATGAAAGCCTTCCTTTTGGAGTCGAAAGAGATTGCTTTGAAAGTTTATCCACCTCCTCATTGGATTCCCTGAAAATGTGTTGGAAGATGATACCTTGGAATGATGACGCTAGATCCCAGGTTCTAATCTTCCAACCTTCGATATTAATGGCTTGAATATTCCCATCTTGATTTAACAAATTAACAATTACTCTTGAGCCCCCCAACACCTGAATATGTTGTATTCCCATAAGCTTTGCAATGGTGAGGGTGGCCCATGCTCCCAATAACTCTGCTTTGTTATTTGATCCTTATCCACAATTGAAGTACCATCTAATATCTGAGCCATCTATGCATTTCAAAAAAAACCCTACCCCACAAATGATGCCCCCCTACAATCGAAGCCCCATCAAAAAATTCCAAAGTATATCCATGTAATCTGATGATTGGACTCAATCTTAATACCCGAGACTTGAAAGATGAGAATTGTAGTCCATGTTTAATGTATGAAAGATTATGGTTTGATAATTTTTTATGAAATATTATGGTTCAATATTTAGTCTTCATGATATTATATTTGGGTTGATTTCTTCAAATTCTCATACACAATTGATTTTCATGCTTCTCCTTCGTTCATATAAACAATTTGAGATCATTTGACCAACATGGAATAAACCCAAAATGTGTTGTGTAGATAGAGGTCATAGGAGGCTCAGAGTCAAGGCCTTTGAGATTGACACCCATTTATTAATGTGATGCCCTAGATGCTCAATTTTGAAGCACTAGAATCGTCTATGCTAGAAATTCTAACGATTAGTGATGCAAAAGGTTTTTGTCCCAATTCTGTTTAGAAATTTAGCATGTTATCATTTTTTAATTGAATCCAAATTCAAAGAAATTTTTGGTTGAATTAAATCTATGACCAAATATTTTTTGGGACGAAAAGGCCTAAAATTTAATGAATTATTATGAATTATTAATGTGAATTATTAATTATTTGCTATAAAAAGGAAAAGTAGAATGACAAATTATTATTTTAAAAGATTCTAACAATAAACTTGAGAAGAGAAAATATTTAGTTTTTTGAAAGAGAACATATATTTGCATGCATTTGAATTATTTGTTGGCTATTCTTAGTAGTGACTTCAATAATTATTATGAAACAAAATCATTATCATTAGCGAATTAGATGACAATGCAAAGTTAACCAACCATATATAATGATATATACTACATGCGATTATATATATTGGAGAGAATTTGAATAGTTGTAGCAGCATAAATTTGTAAGTAACAATCATGTTTATATTATATATAATGGAGAGAATTTGAATAGTTGTAGCAACATAACTTTCTAAGTAACATTCATGTTTTTGATAGTCACACAACATTAATCTTGACAAAGACATCAAGCACAATATGATCTAAAGTGGGAACCAAAGATATTTATGGCACACAACTAACATTTGAAAGAGGTAGGTATGTTTTTAAGTTCTTTAAACATTAAGAGAAAACTTGGATATATTATTACATTGAAATTAAAGCATTTCTTAAAAACAAAAAATCAATGGTCATAACTTTCAAAATTGCATTTAAAGAATTAGAACGTTTATGGAATAATTATCTAGATTGAGATAAAAGCTACATAACCAAATAAAATTGTAGAATCATAGAATTGGTATGGAAAAACCAAATCTATATTTGGGCTTGATATCACTCCTTTCGGTTGCACCATTTCAACTTATCAAAACTTTGATAATTTGAGACAAGTTGAATGGACCTCCTCGATCAAGAGCATTGAATGTTAATTCCTTTTTGAAACAACATTTTCAAAGGTTCATAATGAATATTTTTATTTGGTTGACTTTGCATTGATGATGTCACATCTTGAAGAGTGGAAGAAAAGAGATTCAATGAATTATTCTATTTTAAAGGAAGAAGTTCCTTTTTCTCATCTTGGTACTTGAAATTTTACATTTCCAATGTTTTATATGACTTGATTTTTATCTTTACAATCTTTGGGAAGATGCTCACCACATTGAAAATCATTAAAAGAGGATTTAGAGGCATTTTGAACATTACTTTTAATTTTAGTAGGATGTTGGCAAAATTTTCTATGGATTCAAAAGCATGGCATGGAATGCAAGCTAGACTTTAGAGTCTCTTCATTCCACATGAAATTGTATTGAGAAATATAGGTAGTATTACTTCCAAATCAATAGCATAATTTGAATTGTAACAAAATTGAAATTAATTTGGATTGATGTGTATACACTTATTATGAAGAGTAAGAAACCAATATGGGAATGATTGATCATATATTAAGATAAGAAAAAGGTGATATATAAATCACTAGATTTTACCCATTCCTTCATGTATGTGGATCAAGCATGTTAAAAACCTTGAAATATTATGAACTAGTGTCCATTGGATCTACGACTCCTTGGAATCGGTTGAGCCAGTCATGCAAGATGACATAGGATTAATGCAAAAATGATAGAACATTTGGTCTAAATACATAGCAGTGGACAAAGTTTGGAGTGGGAAAAAAAACCCACTTATTTGAGGGAACCAATTGTGTAATGAGATGTTGATGTATAAGATGGCTTGTCTAAAAATTTTCACTATTTGTGTTTAAAGATGAGGGATGGATTGTCTAAATATTTTCACTATTTGTGTTTAAAGTTGTGATTTTGTTTCATCATACTCACTAACATTTGATTCAAAATATAATGGTTTCTAACCTACCTTTCATACAAGACATGGTTATGAATCATGGATTTCATATAGAATTTAGTTTGAATTTTAGAATTCTCGATTATACGATATATAGCACTAGAAGTTGAACTTGGATGTAACCATCCAATGTGCACTTAGAAATTGGAAGATCACTTGGCATTTACATTTGAGGTATGTGGCATATCATTTAAATGTGACAAGGGATAACATTAAATCCCTTTGGTATTATTGGGTACTATGTCTTGATAGAACTCATTATATGGTTTAAGTTTGGAACATGCATGTGATATTATGGAACCTGACTTATCCTTGGTGATTAATGGAATGATTTGGGAATTGGGAAATGAAAGTGTATGCCATTAAATATTTTTTCCCTTGTGATGATAGTATAATCTAGATTTGATGACTATTTTGGCCAATCAAACACTTGCCACTTGGCCTTCTCATACTATGTACCTTCCCTAGCATTTGACAGAGCATGGTCATGATGGTTGAGATTAATCTGATCTTAGTCATTTATATGGATACAATTAATATGTGTTTAGGGGATTAATAACCTATGCCTCCCCTATGGAAACATTCATTTGGTCATTTTTGGTTAAGTGTGACCCTAGACTCTTGAGATTTTGTAATTTATTTTTAGATGCCATTTAATCCTTTATTGTTTCTTTAGTGAATGTCATATCAATCAAGCATTATTTTTGTGTGGAACACTCTTATGCTACTCAGTGTTGAGTTGGAGCTTGGTTCAACTATAAAACTATTTTATGAATTAAGGTATTATTCTTTATGAACTTTACATTTTTTTGAAGACTAGTTCATTTAATATGGTATGTGTTTGGGTTTCTATTATAATGAATACTTGGAATATCGGTTGTCTTTGTATACCTTGTTGAACCATTATATCTTACCCATTCACCATGCCTAGGTATATTTCTTTGGGGTTTATTGTTTCAAGCCTCCATTTGATGAGAACCTAGCACTCATAGTATTAATGAGCCAATGAGGTTGATAAACTTAACCTAGTAGATCCATTCACTAGATGGATGTTTTGATGATAACTATTGCTTTAGAGATAAAATCAAGTAGTTATGTAGGATAGTAAATTTGATTTTGGTGATGAATCATGATAGTTGATTACCCTGCATGTGTGTTGAAAGGATTATCATTTTCATGATGTTAAGTTATATGTGGTTTTATATATTATGTTGATGCAATGTTATATTGTTATATCTTGAGAAATATATGTGGAGGTTATATTTCCTAGGATAGACTAGTAGGATTTAATCATGGTTCTGAAAGTTGGGAAGGATGGATAGAGAGTACTCACGCTTCTCTGATGTTGTGATGTGGACTTTCGATTGTAGTTACTTGGGTGGATTTATACTAGTCCAACATAGTGTGTTGTGGAGGATATCGTAAGCTAATTAAAAACATAATCAAAACTAACTTCACGATGAAGTTCCTTGAAGGAGGGGTGTATGTCACACCAACGGTCATAATGAATACCTATAAGAATAAATAATAATAAATAAGTATATAGTAATTATCCTAAAGGGGGACATACTAAGTATTTATTATGGATATTTGAGTAATTAAAGAAAATGGTAAAACAAATAACTATAATAAACCATAAAATATAATAAATAATTAAATAATGGACCCTAGGGATTGGGTTCTTTACCACAGATGGAATGTATATAAAGAGGAAAAAGAATGAGAAAATCAAATCTCTCTTTTGCTAAGATATAGAGAGGACAAAGATAAGGAATTGATGGCATGGTAGTATATTGAGGGCTTGGGAGTGACCTGCTACTGAAGATTTATGTGTCAAGGTCTAAGCTTGGGTGGAGATTCGTCCCCCACTTTTTGTTGTGGGTTTCAAGTCAATGATTATCAAGGTATGACTACATTCCTCAAGTCACCAGGTTATAGGTAATATGGGATCTTCACCATAGGTAAGTTCCTTACCTCTCACTGCTCCTCTTGATAAATATTTCAATGGAGATTCATGGTAAAATTTGTAGATCCCGCTAGTACATGGATACATTGTTTTTTATATTTTTCTTTAGTAAACCTTTGGAGCATGTCAATAATCAATGCTTCCCATTCATTTCTTCGCCACATTTAGAATAAACCTGCTATCAAAAAGATAACTTAGCTCCAAAGAAACTCATAAATGAATGAAAAAACATATACTCGTACTTGAGGCAAGAGAAAACCTTATCAGAAGTATCTCTCTCTATTTTCTCATATCCTTATTTTTCCTTGCTCTACTCCTTTATTTCTTCAAAAGGTAGTTTAAGTGGTCCAACTACCTTTTTGTTATAAATTTAAATAAATTTAGTTAGGAGAGGACACATTTATTTTATAATAAGGGTAAATAATAAATAACAATTAATAGGTGGGGTCACCCTAAGTCTTTTATTCCTTTATTTTCCACATTTCTCTTGTAACCCCAAAATTTAATCGAATATAATGCATATATCGGCATCGGAAAACATATAAAAAAGAAACCAGTATGAACATGCCACATTATCAAACACTTGTACCTCCCAAAAATATCATCATGGCATGGTATTAATTTTTTTTTCAAAATAATATCACATGTCTTTTGTCGAAAAGAATATACATCAAATATCAAAGTGAACATGTGATCATATAAACTTAAATAAATAAAAATGGTATTTTTTTTTTAAGTTTCCTCCCTTTGTCTACTTCCCTATGAAAGAATAGACTTGTGATTAAGTAAGTCTGGATCAACATACTTCTTTTCTTCCACTTTCTCAATCTTAAGGTTCATGTCATTGAAAGTAATTTTTCATTCATTACTTTCAACCTAAATTGGGGGTTGTTTCGACTGTACTGATGAGGCCTTGGATGATTTAGAGACTAGGGAATTCACATGATATCTAGCAAGGTTCAAGTTGTCGGTTTGCACCAACTGATTGAAATCTTCAGAGTTGGAATCAAAGTGAATTGAGAATATCCTTATTTTATTTCTTCCTTGTTTCCTAAAAAAATTAGGCATTCATCCTCTCTGACCTATGTTTCCCCTATTTCCACTGTGGTTACTTCTCCAACTAAAAAAGATATCTATATGCACCAATAATCCAATTAGTAAATATACAAGACAAAATATATCAAACATATAATACTATTTTGCTTTCAAATTATTTAGCAATGGCTCTAAAATACCAAGAAATCAAGCATGCAAATGGCTAATGAAAGGGAATGAAAGAAATCAAGGAAGAAAAACCATAATCTGATAGATAACCCTCTCTTTACTTTTTGTTCCAAAAACATCTGAACTATACATTACTTATCAAGCTTCTTCATATGAACATTCATTAACTTCTCTAAACATGGAAAATATACTAAATTGAAATAATAAATGATAGGGACATAAACATGGGATTTATAATTTGAAAAATGTTATAAGATGATATGAATGCATGAAGAGTTTCATGCTCTTAATCCATAAACATTCAATTAGTTCTATTCAAAATATGTATCATTTTCCATTTGAGTAAATTAAATAGTATGTATATTGTTCACTTTAGAAAAAATAAATTAAATTACTATGGTTGGTCCAAGATGCTATTGTAGTACTAGGGGAAATCCACCCTTAGCCTAAGCACCCTAAGAAATTCCTTCCTAAGTTCAACCCCGATAAAAAGGATTCAACTAAAGATCATATCACGAAATTTATGCTTGTTGTTAGGTTACTAAATGTCGAACATGAGGATGTCGTTTGCAAACTCTTCCCATACACATTTGAAGGTAAGGCATCAACCTAGTATTTTTCCCTATCTCAAGCTTCAATCAATGGGTGGAATACTTTTGAAATTACTTTTATCAAGAAATTTGGTGATGATAATTCTCCAAGAAATTTGGTTTTAGATATTTCTAGAATAAGGATGGAAGAACAGGACAAAGTCAAAGATTTTAATCAGATATTTCTCACATTAATAAATAAAATTCCCCTTGCTTCTAAACCTGCTGACGATGTATCAATTGAATTTTACACTTCATCCCTCCTATTTTCAATGACAATGTTTGTGAAAAGAGATAAAAAGGGTACCCTCTAGGACGTGTTCAAGGAGGCTATTAAATTCGAGAAAGATATGCTAGGCTTAAAAGGTAATCCTAGGGATGACTTGCAGAAGGATAAATCCAATACCAAGAGAAGTGTAACATTGAAAAAACCTCATGAGGACAAGAAGGATCAAGATTCCATGGATATGGAAAGCCTTCAAGGATGGTTAAGACTATCTCTAATGAAATCATTAATATAAATAAGATTTTTGGGGAGGGTACTTCAAACACCAAAAAAATCTTCAAGCTCACTCGTAATAAAATCACTCCTCCTACAATTAAGCCCATCCCTCCCACGAAAGGTATCAATGTAGAATATTTCATAAATGTATTTAAAGCATGGGAAAATGACACCTCTACATATGAAAAAGAGGAAGAGGAGGAATAATGGGAAATAGAGAAGTTAGACCAATCCTATGACACTGAAGAAACATCAAAACAAGAAGTTAATTATTTTTGGGATGTTTCTTATGCCTTGTTAGGATAAGGAGAAGAAGAAGATGTTGAAGAAATTCATATGTCCCAAAATGTTTTAACTAATATAATTGGAAGTAAGACATCCTCCTCATATTCTCCTTCCACTTTTGAACATACCAAGACAATATCTACTACCCAAAAATCACATCCCAATGGTAAGAAACCTGTTAACATCATTATTTTTAGGGTAGAGTTATTGTTTTGTCTAGAGTTTTCATAGTCATGCCTTGGTATTGGGAATACCAAGGCATTCCTAAATGAGTCATAGTGAGTGTCTTATGTTCATGAAGTCATTGATCAAATAAAGGGTAATATGCATGTCAATAAAGAGTTAAGTCATAGGTTTGAGTCAAAGGGTGTTGTGTCCATCTCATAATACACCATAAAGGGGTATAAGAGTCCATCATGTTGAAACATTTGTAAAGGTCATTGTCTTCCTAGTTTAAAATCATGTCACAAAATGGGAAATTATGTGTCAAAGTTTATTCATATGTTAGGGATGAAATTCATGTCAAAAGGTATCATGGTTTATCATCACAACTGATGAGGTCAGAAAAGGGACAATGATTACACCCCATGTCATTTGTATCGTTGGTAAGATTCAAACATATGCACGCTGTGCAAATTACTAAAATTGTCTTGGGAGTTCTTGTCGTCTATGAACAAGTAATTTCTTTTTCAAATCTGCTCCTTGTTGTACGAAAATCTCCCTGCGGACAGGTAGATTGCCTCAAAGAGATTGACCCTAACTCTAAGACAAAAAATGCTTAACGTGGACACTGACTTCCTTTCAAATCTATACAAACTAACACATGAGAAGGAAGGAGAACTAAAGTACCTCTTTATCGACATTTGTCCCTGCACGCTCTGAGTTGATCTCTGATCCTTTGGTCCTCGCTTTGTCCTGTAGACAAACAAGATACGACCACTTCCTACTCTATTGATATTGTCTTGAAAAAATATCTATCTATAAATGATAAGTTCATGTAACATTAGACACCAAATAGAAAGAAACAGGACAAGCGTGTCATATTGATGAGAATAATGACAGCAGTACTTACAATTGTAGATGCGAATGCGATAGCTTTGTCAAGTCCCCTTCGTCTAACCCTTGCCTGAAAGATCCACAACCTGGATAACAACAACTTCACTGATCACTCTCCTTTGGTCGACTGTGTGTTTCCTACAAGATCATAGGTTTCATGCTAGCAATTCTTCCCCAACACCACTTATGAGATCATAAGTTTGGTGTAATTCTCTCTTTTCCAGTTCCCTTTCCCCATTATAAAGCTTTCTTATATAGCCTTGGAGAGGCTTTAACCACTTGATATATCCTTGGGGAAGTTGAGGATTTTCCTCCTTCAGTTGAGGATCTGCCCTAAGATCATGGCTTGATCAGGGATTCGAGCTCAACTGCCTTCCAAGAATGAAAATATGCTTCCCCCATTCATCTCAACAGCTTAACAACTGACCAGAATAGGTAATGCTCCCTTAAAAGGGCCATCAGAGCGTTGTATCACTCCCTAGTAGGCTTTAGGGGGACGCCAGTGCTCTCAAAATCTATAGCGCTCCCTCAAAAGGGCCAGGGGAGATTTATAACGCTCCCTGACAGTGTAAGGGGGAGCACCGGCACTTCGATAGAGTGTAAGGGGGAGCACTCCCCTCCAAAAACTCAGTTTTTGAGGTGCTTTCATATGGTAAAAGGTTTGCAATCCTGCTGACTCATTTATCCTCTTCCAACTCAAATGTTTGAGGTGTTTCAAGTGTCTTTCTCATGTCTTTATAGGCACGACATAGGCATCATGGTAGTATGCTTCCCTGACACTTGCGACACTTGTGAGCAACATGCGACACTTGTGACCTTGTGAGCAAAATGCGACACTTGCAACCTTTGTAATGACGACACTTGCGACAGTATCAAAGTGAGTAATTTTGATGTGTAACAGATTGCCCCCCAAAGTATGAAGTTAGAATATAGGAACTAATAACTAAAATACTTTGTAGACTTTCGAACAAGGGTGTAGACTCGGAGAACCTGATGGAAGCTACACACAAACATCCAACAAATATCATGAAATATTTCAAAACCCAAGGCAGGCATACCTATGCTTGGGTGATCAAGACTTGCAAGATATGGCCGCCATAAAATACACTATGGATCCATAATTGTATTGATAAAAGGTATAGCCACCAAAGATACAATGTGGATCTATACTCTAATGACTTGGACCGATCGTAGCCACGAATAATACACAGTGGATCTACGAGATGACAAGACATAGCCACGACCAATACAAAGTGGATCTATGTAATAGTGTATGTGTCCTTTGTCCAATAGAAGCTCCTTCGCAGCCTGGGCAAAGCATATATCAAAGTGATCACTCAACCCAGGGTCTTCTCACCAATCCTAATACGATACGATTCCAACCATGTAAATAGATGTCTTGATGTCGAACATGGCAGAAACCACTTGATTACCGGTCAATGGTGTAAACTGTTAACAAGTGCAAGGGAGATCACCATTAATGTCAATGATTCCCAAGGTACCCTAGTACATTCTAGCGAATGTGAATAGATGAGCTGAAGTCAAACACCCATGGAATCATTCGATCAGAGGTCAATGATGTAAACATACTGTCGAATGTGAGGAGGCCTGCCATTGAGGCATGCAGGTCCCAAAGTACTAACTGGTTTCTAAGCCTGATTCCTGGATGATGTGTTGAAGTCGATAGGAATAGACTTTTCGAGGGAGGGCCTTGATGTATCCCCCATCAACGACACGAAACAGACATAGAGATGTAATTGGTGGATCAAATGGACATGGACTGACACAAGTTTTGAGGAAAGATATTTGGGATGGCTGACTCTTGAGGCGGATACTTCCTTGAACACTGAGGCACAACAGCAAAAATGTGACATGGACCAAAATTATGCAATGGATCCTGTGACTTGCGGCGGCTGGCCCAAAGGAGCAAAAAGGAACTCAAAGGATTGGCTCAATACAGAGGTTTAGCGGATTATGATATGTGCAAATGACAAAGTGTCATGTTCAAGGGTGACTCTAAGAAGTGCTAGATGATGTTCTCGAGAGACTGCTTGGTTTGATCCTTTCAATTTTTCCCCCCATCCAGATAGATGAGTATCTCTTTTTGATTTAATGAGCTCGAGGAGGATAACACATGCTCGATATAACTCACCTTCGGTAAGTTCCTCTTCCTTTGTTTAACGAATCGGAAGAAGTAAGGGATCGGTCCCATATAGGCATGTCGATGTGTGTTTTAAGGAGTCCAAAGAAAAAAAACTCGAAGGTTTTTCAGGATTATAGAGTTTGGAAAAACAATTAAAAGAGAACTCTCTCAGTTCCTTTTTTGTACAGTAGTCTAACGAGACCGAAAAAGGGGTAAACTATCACTCGAAAGACACCCTTTCTGACCTTTTAACGAGTGTGAAAGGAAGCAAGGTCACTCGACAATATTTTCATATTTAGAAAGTCTGAAAAGGGTTTGAAGGAGACTCCAGGGGGGCTCCTTTTTCATGTGTTTGTGTATCCGTACGGGTCTAAAAAAGAGATAAAAGTTTACCTAGTTGCATTCTCATGTATTTACGCGCACAATAAAGAATAAATACTAAGCTCGGTATGCCCCCAGCTTGAAAGCTGGTATCTTAGCTCCAAAATGATCATCAAAGGCTGGAGACATGCCCCCCAAGCTTCAATTCATTCACTGACTTTGAGGTTGTCACGAATTTCTGTGCTAGATGGAGAAAAAGGATACAGGTGGATGAAATGAAGGTTCAAAAATGAGACCTAACGAAATACTCGACTCGACATCTACGAGATCTGGCGAAAGACTCAACTTGAAGGGAGAGGTGATTGTTTCATTTTTTAATGAGCTTGACACAGGAAAAGAACTATGCTCAAGGTTCCAGGTTCGATCCCCAGATTGTTGTTTCATTTTTTAATGAGCTTGCTACAGAGAAGAAAACTATGCTCAAAGCCTCTGTTTCATTTTTTAACGAGCTTGCCACAGAGAAGAGAAACTATGCTCGTGACCTCTGTTTCATTTTTTAACAAGCTTTCCACAGAGAAGGGAAACTATGCTCGTGACCTCTGTTTCATTTTTTAACGAGCTTGGCATAGAGAAGGGAAACTATGCTCGTGACCTCTGTTTCATTTTTTAATGAGCTTTCCACAGAGAAGAGAAACTATGCTCGTTATGCCCCCAGCATGAAAGCTAGTGTTCTTTGTTTCATTTTTTAACGAGCTTGCCACAGAGAAGAGAAACTATGCTCATGGTTGCTTCTTGATCATGGATTCCAAGAGAATAATTCTCTGGAAGGATACCATGTCAAGGGACAAAACTTGGTCATGACCTCCAAGAGATCTTCACTGGATGGAAGATAATCACTCGAGAAGGAACACATGTCGGGGGTTGCGATAGGAGTAAGGAGATTAGGCTCCAATAACCCTACCGAAGAAATCACCATTTCAACTACCAGATCCAAATCATCGGAAGTTGAGGTCATGGGAGACAACACCACATAATTGACATGCGGTAGTGGTGATACTATCTGCATATAGGAACCACTTAGGGAGGTAACCCAGTCGGGGCCAATGAATGAAAGTTGATCAATAGTCACAATTCTTCCATCATGAGGAAAAGATATCACATGGAAAAGGGTGGATACAAGAGCTTTCATAGAATAGACATAATCCCGCCCAAGGAGTAAAGAGAAATCCAAGGGGTCTTAGACTACCATGACATCGATAAAGACAGTTTTCCCTCCCAAAGTTACAGAAAACTGAGGAAGGATCCCTAAAGGTTGACTAGTTCTTTTGTTAAAATCCAACAGATTCTGTGTAACCGGTGCAAGCTGTGGACAACCCAAAGTGTACCAAGCAACAGAAGACAAAATACTAACGGACGCACCTTCATCTATTAGCGTTTGAGGAACATCCTGACCATGAACCTGTACTGTAATATGGAAAGGAATGTGAGAGGGAAGATGAGGTCCAGTTAACACACCCCAATCAAAAAGGATGGCCTCATTACTTGGAGGGGGTTTCGCAGGAGAAGGAGGAATGCCCCTCGGCGCGGTAGAGTCTGTATTAACGAGAAAAACATGGGCAGTATCGGGTTTACTCTCTAGAAGGAGGGTAGGATCGACCGATGATTGGATCAGATCGACCAATGGTGGACTTGGATAGACCACCTTAGAACTCTTCATAGGAAGAGTGGGACTGACCGAGGAAGGGACTGGATCAGACACTTTGACATTCCTCAACGGAGGAATGGGATCAACCGATGGCGAAACTGGATTGACCACTTTGGCACTCTTCAGAGGAAGAGTGGGACTGACCGAGGAAGGAACTGGATCAGTCACTTTGAAATTCCTCAATGGAGGAATGGGATCGACCGATGGAAAAACTGGATCGACCACTTTGGCACTCTTCAGAGGAAGAGTGACCAAGGAATGGACTGGATTAGTCACTTGGACATTCCTCAATGGAGGAATGGGATCGACCGATGGCGAAATTGGATCGACCACTTGGGTTTGTGGTTCAATCGAGGAGGAAATGAGATTGACCACTTGATCAACTGGACTAAATAGGGATGGAACCAGATTGACAAGTCCATCAACCAATGATGGGTCGGAGGAAAGCTTACGATAAACTTTTGGAAATTGATTTTTTTCCAAAAGAGAAGAAGCCTCATCCATGCGAGGACAAAGGTGAGAGTAATGATTACCTTTACATAACATGCAAGGGAACTTGACAGTTTTCTTCTTCTTACCAACCTGAACATCACTAGTTGATGGGGTATCATTGACATGACCAACAGAGGCCGACGACGTGGAGGACCACATTTCTAAGACCTGGGTAAGACCGAGGCAATCCCTCAGAAAATGGTCACCCTTACAAAGGCTACAAGGGAATCTGGGTTTTGGATTCTTCCTTTTAATCTTGTTGATCTCATCAACACTCCCAGCACTATTAACAGTAACTGGTTTCTTAGAGCCAACATATGATGTTGTTGGGGCCTTGGTCCTTTTTAGGCTCTTCTTCTTCTTCTCTTTCTGTTTCTTCTTCTTCTGATCAACCTAGCTACTTTCTTTAGAGCTTTCACTAGGCGAAGAAGGAGAAATGGAAGGAGACTTAATGGGCGAAGAAGGTGAAAATTCGACGTGAGGTTGATGTGTGGGTGGTGTACCGACATCTAAAGTATT
>JZKD02S2369673.1:410963-484761 GCA_000966675.3 Picea glauca
GACCCAAGTCCTCTTTCTCCATTGTGTATCTTTGGATTTCATCAATCAGATCAAGCTATATATTGGTGATATTGGTCCATTGTTATTTGTTTTTCATTTTTGTTATTATGCTCATTTTTTCTTGTAGTTTTTGTTTAATTCTTGTTAAATCTTTAGTTGTTTTCTTTCTAACCTCTTTACATACAGCTGTCATGACTAGCAAAGCCCAACTAGGCATGTAAGCACTCACTTTTTGCTCACACATCGACGAAAAGAGTGCAAACAGTTGGATAGTTGGTTGTCATTGATGTCAACATATGTGGTTTTCATTGATGCCAATAGATGTGATGGGTTCAATTTAGTAAGTCTATAAGAAGTCCCAGAGGTGTGTTCATAAATCTCAAATTTTTTTGAGGAATAAGGACACGAAGGAAAATGTAAATGTAGGTAACACACTCATAGATGGATATTCCTCTTTTTAATACCCTGAGGTCAAGCCCCTGCTGAATTATAAACATGTTTTGTAGGATGGTGAGCCAAATGATTATAAACTAGAAGGATTATGTGATGTTTAGGCTAGAGAGCCTAGATTCTAAAGGCCAGTGAGTTGTGAGTTGTGTGCGTAAGTTGGATCCCGAGAGGGAATCCTTATTGATGTACTGTGTGACTTCCCGTAGTCTCAGCCTAGCTTAGGAATCCATTTTCCTAGGTGGATCTTAGTCCTATCTCAGGGGTGACCCACTGCTAAGAGTGATGAGCAACATTCTCTAAGGCTGGGAGGTTTGTGGAAGGTCTACACACGGTTGGTGGAAATCAATTAAAGATAAGTATCAATTGTGTTAATGTCACAAGATGTGTTTAAGTACATGTTTGTTATTTATAATAATTGCATGTGTTTGTTGCATGTATGTTTTAATATTAATTCCAAATGAATTTGTGGTGTAGCAGAATGTTTATGTCTATTTAAATTTTCATTATAAATATATATACCATAGAAATGAATAATCTTTTCAAGTGACATGCCCCAGCAAGTGGCTGGGGGTGTGTTACAATGTGGTATATGAGTTTGAATAGAGCATAATTGTGGTAGCATGCCCTGGCCCTGGGATGGCGGGGAACGCTACAAATTGGTATCATATCTTAGAAAGAGTGGGTCTATGAGGTAGAATGGCGCGACCTAGGTGGTTAGGGGTGCTACAAATTGGTATCCAATATCGAGTTTCAACAATGAACCTGGATGGGATGTATAAGTGGAAATTAAGAAAAAGTTTTAGAGGGAATTGTTGTCAAAATGGACAAAATTTGAATTTTGGAGGGTACATGAGTGCCAAGAGGTTGCTAAGAGAACCTTAACTATGGAAAAAATATCATAAGGTGTAGAGGTTGGAAAAAACTAGCAGACGAGGGAAACCACAACAACCGTGGTATTGGGCCACAAAGTTCAAATTTGAGTCATAAGATTTATTCGGGAGAAGGTAGACCCTTCACAACTGTCAGATCTAGAAAAAGGAGCATGGTGGTCAAGCATCGAAGTCCACCAGACTTCACCACTCTGGTCATTTGAATTTCTTTATCATAAAAGAGGAAAAATCCCTGGAGCTCCGAAGTTCCGAAGTGGATCTACGTTGTAGATCACTGGGAGTAGTGCTTGACCATTGGATTTGGATAAGGATAGATCAGAGTCGTTAGATAAGGAAAATATCAGAAGGCAAGGCACAATGGTGAAGATCATATCCCAGGAATTAGATATACACACAAGTGAATGTGAGTCGTAGATCTCATGGCAGTTCAGAGGTTCAACACTCTGGGAGAAGCGAGTCCTCAAGTTGCCAGAAGTGAAATATCCCAAAGTCTTGAACTCCAGAGTTAATATGGATCATTCGTGTTTTAGTACACGTGTCTATATATCAACCTATTCAGGAATTCAATGTTCAAGGGATTTGTGGTGTATTTTGGAGAATTCTCCTAGAGTCCCAGAGTCCTGGAGTCCTGAAGTCTCAAAGTTCCAAAGTCCCGAAGTCCTGAAGTCGTGAATCATCGGAGTGATGTGACTTGCTGACGTCACCTAGGGTGATGTGGAAACACTTTATTCTTTCCACGTGTCACCATGTTCCATGATTTTCAAAGACCATTCGTGCTATTTAGTATATTACACATGCCACCCATTAGATAGGGCCACATATTCGTTCCTTATTTTCTGTCACGTAGCACCCCCTTGGTTCTTAGTTACCTATGAAGACTCTGGGAGTTTTCCAATTCAACATTCGTAAGGAATGAAGTGTGATGAAGGTGAAACCCCCGAAGCTCCAAAGAGTAGAGTAAATCCTCACCATTGATGTTGAAGGAAAATCTCTCTGTGGATAGGTAGATATCCTCTTGAGAGCTAGACTCTTAAATCTTAAGACAAAAGATGCTTATCGTGGACACTGACTTCCTTTTAGATCTATATAAACTAATGTGTGAGGAGGAAGGAGAAAAGAAGTACCTTTTACCGGTGTTTGTCCTTGCACTGTCTGAGTTGATTTCCAATCTTGAACTCCTTGATAAGCCCTGTAGACAAACAAAAGTACAAACAACTTCCTACTCTACTAAGATTAGTTCGAAATAGATCTATCTATTAGAGACAAATTCATGTGATATCAAACATAGATTTGAAAGAAATAGGCCAAGCATATTATATTCATAAGAACAATAATCAAGAAAAATTACAACCATAGATGTGAGTGCAGCAACTTCATCAAGTTCCCTTTGTCCAAACCCTTGCTTAAATAGTCCACCCACAGAATGTTGATGTTCCAATACCACTCATGAGATAATAATTTTGGTATAATTCTCAATATCCATTCCACTATGTGTTTTCTATGCAATCATAGGTTTCATGCCTCCAATCATTCCCCCCTTTTCACCATGAGAGGGCCTTCTTATATAGGTTAGAGAGGCCCAACCACTTGAGATATATTTAGGGTATGTTGAGGATTTTCCTCCTTCAGTTAGGGATCTTCCCTAAGATCATGGTTTGATTGAGGATTCGAATCCAACTGCCTTGAAAGATTGAAGATATTTTTTCCCCATTCTTCTCAACAAACCAACAGCTGCCCAGAATAGATAGCGCTCCACCAAAAGGGTTGTCAAACCGTTATAACACTCCCTAGTAGTGTATAGGGGGGCTCCAGCACTCCTGAGAGTAGGAGCGCTCCTTCAAAAGGGCTGATCCAGTGTTATAACACTCCCAGATAGACTATAGGGGGGTGCCAACACTCCTGAGAGAGGTATAGGGGAGTGCTCTCCTCCAAAAACTCAATTTTTGTGGTTCTTTCAGATGGAACGAGGTACATAACTCTGTTGACCCATTTCTCTTATTCCAAATCAAGTGTTTGATGTGTTTCAAGTGTCTTTCTGATGCCGTTATAGGTATGACATAGGCATTATGGAAGTATGTTTTTCCTGACACGTGCAACACTTGTGAGCAAAATGCGACACTTGCGACATTTGTAATGACGACACTTGTGACACTATCGAAGTGAGTAATTTTGATGTGTAACAGATTGCCCCCCAAAGTATGAAGTTAGAAGATTAGAACTGATAACTGAAATGATTTGCAGACTTTCAAGCAAGGGTATAGACACAGAGAACCTGACAGAAGCTACAAACAAACATCAACAAATATTATGACATGTTTCAAACCCAAGGCAGGCATACCTATTCTTGGGTGATAAAGACTTGCAAGATATGGCCACCATAAAATACACTGCAGATCCATAATTGTATTGATAAAAGGTATAGCCATCGAGGATACAGTGTGGATCTATACTCCTATGACCTGAACTGATCGTAGCCACAAAGAATACACAGTGGATCTATGAGATGAAAAAACATAGCCACGACCAATACAAAGTGGATCTATGTGACAGTATATGTGTCATTGTTCAAAAGAAACTCCGTCGCAACTTGGGAAAAGTACATATAAGAGTGATGACTCAACCCAGGGTCTTCTTACCGATCTTGATGTAGTACGAATCTAACCATGTGAATAGATGTATTGATGTCGAACATGGAAGAAACCACTTGATTACCGATCAATGATGTAAACTGTTAACAAGCGCGATGGAAATCATAATTAATGTCAATGATTCCCAATGTACTCTAGTACATTCCAACGAATGTGAATGGATGAGCTGAATTCAAACATCCATGGAATCATCCGATCAGAGGTCAATGATGTAAACCTACTATCGAATGTGAGGAGGCCTGCCATTGAGTCATGCAGGTCCCAAAGTACTAACTGGTTTCTAAGTCTAGTTCCTGGATAATGTGTTGAAGTCAATAGGAATAGACTCGTCGAAGGCAGGCCTTGATGTATCCCCCATCAATGAAACGAAACAGACACAGAGATGTAATTGGTAGATCAAATGAACATGGACTAACACAGGTACTGAGACAATATATTTGTGATGGCTGACTCTCGAGGTGGATACTTCCCTTGAACACTGAGGCATAATAGCAGAAACATGACATGGACCAAAACACGATGATGTAGTGGATACTATGACTTTCGTCGGGTGACCCAAAGAAGAAAAACTCATAGGATTGGTTTAGTGCAGAGGTTCAACGGATTAATATGTGCACAAAGACAAAGTGCCATGTTCAAGGGTGACTCTAAGAGTTGTTAGTAATGTTCTCAAAAACTACTTGGCTTGCCTCTTTCAATTTTTCCCCCATCCAGATAGATGAGTACCTCTTTTTGATTTAACGAGATCGAGGAGGGTAACACATGCTCGATATAACTTACCTTCAGTAAGTCCCTCTTCCTTTGTTTAACGATCTGGAAGAAGTAAGGGTTCGGTCCTGTATGGGCCTGTCGATGTTTGTTTTAACGAGTCGAAAGATAGAAAACTCAAAAGTTTTTCATGATTATAGAGTCTGGAAAAACACTTAAAAGAGAAATCTCTCAGTTCCTTTTTCGTAAAGTAGTCTGATGAGACCAAAAAAGAGATAAACTATCACTCAACAGACGTTTTCTTCAAATACTTTAACAAGCGTGAAGAGAACAAGGTCGCTCGACAATCTTTTCATCTTTAGAGAGTCTGAAAAGAACTTAAAGATGACTCCAGTGTTGTCCTTTTTTGTAATTTTAGTCTCGTGAGGCCGAAAAAGAGATAAATTATCACTCGAAAGACACCCTTTCAAACCTTTTAACTAGTGGGAAATGAAGCAATATCACTCTACAATCTTTTCATGTTTAGAGAGTTTGAAAAGAGCTTAAAGGAGACTCCAGGGGGTTCCTTTTTCGTGTATCCATACAGGTCTGAAAAAGAGATAAAACTCTACTTGGATGCATTCTCATGTATTTACGAGCATGAGAAAGAACAAAGACTAAGCTTAGTATGCCCCCAGCTTGAAAGCTAGTGGCTTAACTCTAGAAAGATCATCAAAGGCTGGAGACATGCCCTCCAAGCTTCAATTCATTCACCGGCTTTGAGGTCATCACCAATTTCTCTAGTAGATGAGAAAAAGCAGAAGGGTGGATGAAAAGAAGGTTCAAGAGAGGTGATTGTTTCATTTTTTAACGAGCTTGACACAGGAAAAGAACTATGCTCAGGGCCTCTGTTTCATTTTTTAACGAGCTTTCCACAGAGAGGAGAAACTATGCTCGTGGTTTCGTCCTGATCATGGCTTCTGAGAGGGTGACATTCTAGAAGGATACCATGTCAAGGGACAAAACTCAATCATGGATTCCAAGAGATCTTCACTGGATGAAAGATGATCACTTGGGAAGGAACACATGTCAAGGGTTGCGATAGGAGTAAGGAGATTAGGCTCCAATAACCCTACCGAAGAAATCACCATGTCCACTACCGGATCCAAATCATCAGAAGTTGAAAGCATGGGAGACGATGGAAAATCAACACCAGGAGGGGAGATAGAGCGTATATCTTCCCAAATTTCTTCACCAGGGGGAAGAAAAGAGGATCGATGATGGTTATTATCCCGAGGTAACTTGTCAATGCGAAACATTTCCATAATAGATTCATCCGAAGGAAAAGTTGAGGAAATGTAGTCGATCGTAGACGACAAGGAACTCAACCATGATTGCATCAAGGAAATGTCAGGCGCCAATAGATGTTGGTCATTTGAATAGGGAGAAATGGATTGGATAAAAACGTATGACATTTTGGATGGAATAAGTGGCACGATGTCACCTAGTGCATCGAATTCCAACGAACAAGGTACAATCCAAGGGTCAGATAATTCCAAAGATTTATAAGTCGTTATCGAAATCATATCAATGGTGGAAATATGACATGTAGTCAGTGGAAGTGGTGTAGGGAAGGTACCCATGAGGCTAGAATCTTTCAGTAAGCCAACACCAACTCTTTCATATGTGATCTTGTGGTCTCCCAAGAAAGGAATATTGTTGGTAGCAGGAATGCGCGCATTGGTCGTGCAGAAATCCAACTGATCAACAGTGACAATTTTTCCCTGATGAGGAAATTGGGCACATTGGAAAACTGATGAGGCAACGACAGTCATAGCATAAAACCAACTTATTCCAAGTAACAAGTTGTAATCGAGGGGAGCATCGACCACCTTGACAACAACAGTAACAGTTTTGCCACCCAATTGGATGGGCAGGGACTGTAAAATCCCATGGGGATGAAAACCTTGCCCGTCGAAGGCGCGTAACATCGTTGGGGATTTGTTGAGTGCTGGTGATTTTAAACTTTTCCAACACGCCAAAGACATGACACAAGTCGAGGCTCCCTCATCTAGAATAGTTCGGTGGATTTGTTGATTGTGAACAAAAAAATCAACTTGGAAATAAAGTTGGTGGGAGAGTCGAGACACATAATTGTCCAGGTTAAACATGATCTGATTGAATGACTCAGGATCAACAGCACCAAGAGAAGCCAAGAGAATTTTACGGTGATTGGGGTACTGCTGTAGAACTTCTAACGCAGACATAGCACACGGTGCTTGAGCCAAATCTTCAACAATGTTGTAGTTTTGGGCGACACGGGAACTAGGATTAAAGGTAGCTTTGCGAATAGTGCTCTTAGGAGGGTGTAAGATAGAGTTGAACATGGGTTTCTCAATCTGAAGTGGTCCAGATGGAGGATTAACTGACGGAAGACTGACGGAGGACGATGATGGATCCTATAAAGTACCGGCACCGTTACTGTCTTTTCCTTTGTCAGGGTTACCTGGTGTGTCATATGTCTTAGATAAAGTGGTCAAATTGATCCCATTAAACATATAAATATGTGCACTCAATGAGGCCTCATCATAAGGATCGCTAGAACTGCCCCCCGGAGAGGGGGTTTGAGCAACCATGGATTGTTGTTGTGGAAAAGGATGAGTAAGCACAACAGGTTGTGAATTTCCTTGGAAAATTTTGGCCACTTCATTGCGAAGTGGACAGTCTCGAGTGTAGTGATCGTCACGACAAATGATACACGGGAATTTCAGCTTCCGTTGTGTTTTCTTTTCAGTAGCAGGTGGTTGAGCTTGATTTTTGTTTGTTCATTGTTATTTTTTGATTTATTCTTCGTCTTGTTCTTACCTTCGGATTGTTGCAAAGGGGCATATTGAACTGCATTCACCTCAGAGATCTCATTTTGGGGGGAGGTAGAGGAGGGTGTAGTCGATTTGGAAAAAGATTGAGTTTTGACGGAACCGATAACACCATCCGCATGAGATGAGGATGATGGCTTCGAAGGATCAGTATTATCTTGAGTAGCATTCAGAAGTAAATCATACAAAGTACCAGATTGGGAATAAACCAAATCTAAATACTGATCCTGAGAGATGGCTTGTTCCTCTGTGACCGCACCATCGATAGCGACATCACGAGCGATCGGGGGTAACAGTGATTTAGTAAACCATTCTGCCAATAGCATGTCAGGAATGACTGCCTTGATCATCCTTTTTCATCGCCTCCACTCATGAATATGGTCAGATATATGCACAGAGTTAGTTTGATGAAGGGAGGTCAAGAGTTCAGTACCCGTCTCGTAGCGAATAGGCAGTTGAAAGTGCACGAGGAAAGACATGGCAAGGGAACTGAAATCATGAAAAGAAGAACGTGGTAGTTCAATATGCCACTTTGCTGCTGAACCGGTAAGTGTTCACTGGAAAAGATGCAAACGTATAGAATCATCCATGAGGGATTTTGATGAACACCACAAATGGAAAGTCATCACATGGTTGTTCGGATCTTCACTAGGGTTTCCGTCAAATTTTGGAATATCATAAGGAAGTTTAGCTAGAATGACTGGCCAAACCGGTGAATGAGAAATAGGATCATTAGTTAACCGAGACAAGTCTGGGAGATCCAGAGTCGCAAGGAAAGGTAGTTGTTAGTTAATTTGTGAATGATATTGGTGTGGCATAGGAACACCAGTAGGACCATATACTGGGTTAGGTGGATAGTTGTAACCACTAGGTCCTCCTACATACGGTTTTTGCTAGCCAAGATAAGAAGGATTCGATGGTGCATGAGAAACATTGGCATAACCCAGTGGGTTCTAAACATTATAGGATAGGTGATTTATTTTCCCGTGAGGAGGATAAACATTTTTCCCTTGAGAATGGTAAGGAGTAGATCCCGGAGGTGGATACACATGAGGCCCATGAGGAGGATAAGATTGTGGTCTCAGAGAACTCCAAGTGGTGTTTGGGATGTCACTCGGATAAGATTGTCCATAAGATGTTCTGGAAGGGACAAGATTGGATACTCCTCCTAGTGGGTTATTATATAAGTGCCCCCCAACGTGGGGTTGAGTAAAAGTGCCTCTTGAAGATATTCCCCAGGATTGTGAAGGGTTTCCAGCAAATGAGGGATGCCCCCCTGCCAGCGGTGGATTTGTAACTAGGGTATGACTCGAAAACGGAGGTTGCCCTCCAGGAGGAGCATGAAAAGGGGTTCGTCCCCTAGGAGGGGTAGGCCCACCATGGAAAGGTAGTCCTCTATGAGGGAAATGTTTGTTAGGTGGTGGTTTCCCTCCATCTCGTTGTGTTTGGCCAACAGGGGTCTGCATTCTTGGGTGAGAAGATGTCCCAACAGGATCGCGTGGAACATGTGGAGCTGTAGAGTAAAAACTTGTAGAAATGGGGGTAGAGATTGAAGTGCTTTGGGGGTGAGTAGAGGTGATGAGTCCAACATTAGGATGGACTTGTGTTGGTGTAGCAGTAGGGTTAATAACATGATCGACTGGGTGATTCATGGTTTGACCGGATGGTCCTGTTTCACTAGGAGGGTCATGAGGATGAAAAGGCTATCGAAAGGATTCAAAATGTTCATAGAGATCGTGTCCCGATGAATTCGTCCATACAGAACAAGAAGGTGTGGGATTGGTATCTACTGTGGTGCTAGGACGAACAAGAGTCCTATACTCATCATCAAAGATTGGTTCTGTGGATCCCATATATGTTTCGGTAAATATCCTCTCTGGTAATCGTGGGATCTCTTCGTCTATGACATTCCCAAGGGAGTCTAAATGAACCAAAAAAGGTTTGATAGGAGTTACCGAGACAGATGTAGTGAGATTTTCAACCATGACCAAAGCATCTTCTAAGTTATCTAACGGAGGAGCAATAGCACTTCTAGGGTCAGATCAATTTTCTACCTCTCTACGGTAGTTGTCTTCTGGAGGGTTAGTAGGTAAGGGTTGATAGCCTTCCGGAGGCAGCCCTTGCATCCTACGTGATCGGTGAAGACCTTTGTCATGTATGGGCTCAATTGTGGAGAATCACAGAACACACTGAAAATCTAGGCCCAACTAACAAAAAAGAAACAACATACACTAATAAAATCTAGGAATCAACCAAGCAAACAAAACTTCTCTTGATGACCGTACTAGTTGGTGATGAAATCCAACATCACGTGATCAAGTCGAGAAGGGGCTAGGATATGGTGGAATAGTTACAATGGTGACCTGCTTAACGGACTTTCACCTTGGTTCAAGCTTCCACATAGTAATTGTGGATTTACCCTCCAAGGAGCCCGAGTGAGTTTGACCAATGTCTGTTCCAGGTACAGTGAGACTTCCCTTCAGCATCACCTTTTGTAAGTACCTAAAGATTATGGCAACTAAAGACACCAATTCGCAGTGAGTCCCTGGGCGGGTACAGTCAACAGTCCGATCCGAAACGTATGGGCAGGATAACAAGTCCCAAATCAACCTGAGAGGATCCCACACATAATCATGGGTATACCTCCAAGCGACCCCCAATATACGATCTGACCACTACAAACAGTTGAACCATGGAGGGATAATCTTCGTAATTCACCCGAATGCGACCTCGTGCATAACCCCTATGTGAGAGGGGGATCCCAGAAAACCAATACGGCAATTGGATTTGACTCTCCCTAGCTCAGGATGCTAATGTTTGTTTTGAAAACTTTGGAGAGTTGTACTCACAACCTAATAAAAACTGCTAACCCTAGTCTACTGTTGGTGGAAGATCCTAAAAACAAAAAATGTTCTAGATAATTTTTAATTAGCATTCGTGTTACAGCTATTTTTTACTCAAAGGGTGCATGAAAGTGAAACTGATGGAATGAGGACTCAATTCCCAAAAAGATGCATGAAATATGATAAGCAATCATTTATTTTCAATGAATGCCTATTTAAGGGAAAGAGAAAAGAGTCATTTTCACTTTCAAACACTAATATGAAATGTCCTCAATCAATTGGTTCTCAATCGAATCCAATGCGATGCTAAAACATTTTTAAAAATGCCTTCTAATATGAAAACCAATCACTAAAATGTATCTTTTGTTGTTTGTATGCGAATGATGAGTAATTCAATGCAAAGACTTCTCCTACTAACTACCCTTTCAAATCAAGGAGATTTAAACAAGTATGAGAAGATTTCGCACAAACAACACACACCCTCTTGCTATGATTGAAACAAGAGGCAATTAGGAAACAAAAGATAACAAAACAAAATCAAACAATTCACACATGGAAGTATATTTTGTACTCTAGAGACTTGGCAATCCGGATGATTCAAAGCATAAGAAGTTGGGGTCGAGGAATACCGAAGGCCCGAAGGTCAAGTTCCATCTCATACATTGATTACAATGGATACGTGGCACCATGTCCCAAGGTCTGAAGACTTGGTACTTTGGACGAATTGAGTTGTAGGTTTCTTTGAGTCGAGAACTCCCGAAGGCTAGAGTTAATCTCGATCGTTGATCGAGAAATGATACATGGAGGAAGGAGAGGATCTCTAGTAATTCCACACTCTGAGAGATATGTAGAGAGTTGATTTGGAAAGCCCCAAATCCTGGAGCTGCAGATAAAATTCTATCCATTGATCGAGAGAGGATATGTGGCAACATATCTTGTAGTCCAGAGACTTGCAATCTGAAAGGATTGAGAGTGTGGAAAGTATAGAACTCCCGAAGCCTAAAGTTCCAGAGTTGATCGTGGTCGTTGGTTAGTGAGAAGGCACGGTCCATTGATTTGTTGATTTTGAGTTCATTGGCTCATCCTTCCAGTGGATCTGTGGAGTAGCGCTTTGAAAAATCCTGAAGCCTGGAGTCTTGTAAAGAATCTCAACCATTGGATGTTGGGAAGTCATGGACCGTCGATCCACCATTCTTCGTGAGTTCACCAATTCAGTGCTCAAGGGGATTGGAAGTTTGGATTTGAGATAACCTCCAAATTTCAAAAGCCCCGAAGTCCCAAAGCTCCGGATAAGCGCCTATCATCCTAGCTCTTGGTCACAGCCCATGGTCACATGAGATTGGGAGCCAAAGAAAAAGGGCTAGTGCCCAGAAATTGTTTTCAAAACAAAAGGGGACTTAGAGAAGGAGTCTGTGGGGTCCTGAATTGTACGGACCTGCACCTAAATATGTAAAGAAGTCATGTGTACCTTGTGATAGGATCCAACATGAGTCTGAGAACAAAATTCAGCTCCATAAGAAGGTCACCTATGCAAAGATCAACTTCACAAGAAAGACAATTTTCAGATAGACATAACTCTTTATCCAAGACTCAGATTTGAGCATGAAAGAAGGCATTAGAAAGGTATTAAATAGTAGAATATAACTGTTCACCCATAAATTGGATAGGAACAATAAAATTCTTAGGAAATCAATATAAAGAAGTTTGATATATATTATTGAACCATAATGGTTCAAGTTTTCATGAAATTGTTGAGACATTTAGCCTGACAAAGTTCTGTTGGTTGTACATTTTTCCAAAGTTAACAGTTTTTAAAAAGAATAGACTCATAATAGAGTGTAGACAGATGGAGGATGCACAATTGGCTTACATTCAGGAAGATGAGATTAGATAAATGGATGTCCATTTGGGAGTTGAAGAAACAAACACCAATGGACATGGAGAAGGAAAGGATGAAGACATAAATCTGGTTGAGACCATCAAAAAATTGCAGACAAATGTCCAGTGTCACAAGGATGATAATGAAAGGATTATGAAGGATAGGGAACAACACGAATACTTCAACATGAAGTTAATACATATCCTGGAAAGAATTGAAAATAAATTGGATAAGGAGGGTGGCTCCATCAAATTAGGAAGCCACATGACCCCTGAGAAAAAAGGAAGATCCAGGAGTGATAACAGACATCACCATCACTCTCAGAGACAATCCAAAAGGAGGGCACATAGAAACTTAAGTCCATCCCCTTCTAGGAAGCATAGGATGTCTGGGGTGGATGAATTGAAAGGAGAAATGAACAATATCAAACCTCCTACTTTTTATGGATATCACAATAAAGATGAATATGCCGAGACATGGACGTTGGACATGAGAAAATATTTCCAACTGCATAATTATTCTTCTCATGCAGAAGGAGGAATTGTTATTTATCAGCTGAAAGGGAAGGCATCCATGTGGTGGGACCATCTTGTGAAAGTGAAACACATTAAAGAGAAGAATGTGAATTGGAAGGAATTCAAGAAGTATTTTGAAAAGAAATACTTGACCAAGAGATATTATGAAAAAAAAATGAAAGAGTTATTTGAGATAAAACTAGGAAGGATGACCATTGATTTTTTAGAACTATTGAAGTATGTCTTCTTCATCAAGGATGAGAGAGTTAATATCTAGAGATACATGAGTGGGTTGCCATCTTTCGTTAGTGATAAAATTCAGTATGATGATCCTAAAACTTTGGAGGAAACCATAAGGCGAGCCAAGTTCTTATATGATCAACATAAAGGAAATCCTACTTTCCAAAGAGCTTGGGAAGACAAGAAGAAGTTCAATATGGAACAGAGGAAGAAGGGGAACAAGCCACTATTTTTTAGAAATAGTCCTCAAGGACAGCCATCTTTTAGAGAGCACATAATGGTTGAGGTAGGTGGAGAAAGGAAAAGGCAACAACCTATTCAATTTTGGAGTTGTAAAGGAGACAACAAGTATGGATATTGTCCTCATAGAAGTGACAAAGTGAGAGTTGTCCATAATGTAGAACAAGTAGAAATAGTGGAGGACATGGGAAGAAGTGTACCAAGGATCTTTGAAGCCCTGGATAACAAGGAAGAAGAGTTTCAATCACACATGATTGAAGTATAAGGTGGAGCAAGAAGGCGCTTTTCAAGTGCATCCGGTGTGCATACTAGATTAGAAGATCAAGTAGCTCTGGAATCGATCCATAGAGCTTGTAAAGGTCCAATGGACCTGGTACAGTCCCGAGGATGCAACTTGGGAGCATGAAGGTGTTATGCAAGAAGAATACCTACATCTTTTTGAAGATTTTGAAAATCTTTTTGATATTATGTAAATAAGATGCACTGAAAAAATGCATAAATAACGGGAGGGGATTGTAATTGTTATCGGATAAATCGGTAGGTGTGGACACTAACTGATCTCCCTTGATCCACCTAGATCTAGAACAAAACACACCAAAACATGAAACTTTCCTTAAGTTTTAGATATTGAATTTACTAACTAAAGAGGGATGGGTGACATACCGTTTAAACGCCACTTCCTCTCGCTATCGCCATCTTATTTTTACGCAAACTTGAGGAGGATAACATATGATTGTAATGTAAGCTCATCCTTTGGATGAGTCCCTTGGAGTATGTTTAACGAACCCTAGGAAGGAGTGGTTCAGTCCCATATGGGCCTTTCGATGTTTGTTTTACGAGTCCAAAGAAATAAAACTCATGGGTTTTTCATGTTTAGAGAGTCTGAAAAACACATAAAGAAAACTCCGGTCCCATATGCGCCTTTCAATGTTTGTTTAATGAGTCCAAAGAAAGAAAACTCAGGGGTTTTCATGTTTAGAGAGTCTGAAAAACACTTAAAGAGAACTCTCTTAGTGCCTTTTTTGTAAAGTAGTCTGATGAGACCGAAAAAGAGATCAACTATCTCTCAACAAATGTTTTCTTCAAATACTTTAACGAGTGTGAAAAGAAAAAGGTCGCTTGGAAATCTTTTCATGTTTAGAGAGTCTAAAAAGAGCTTAAAGGGAACTCTAGTGGGTTCCTTTTTCATATAACCGTAACGAGTCTGAAAAAGTGATAAAAGTATACTGGGTTACATTCTCATTGATTTACGAGCATGAGAAAGAACAAAGACTAAGCTAGGGATTGTTTTCATTTTTACGCAAGCTTTAAAACAAAACAAAACTATGCTTGGACCTGGTTTCATTTTTACACAAGCTTGAACCTGAGGAAACTATGCTTGAGGTAAGTGGTTTCATTTTTACACAAGCTTGAACCATATAAAACTATTCTTGGACTTCCCAATGCATAGCACATGGATGGTTGGTACTTAGCCCCCAGCTTAAGAAACTAGTGGCTTTACTTCAGCATGAAGTCCAAAGGCTGAAATTATTTCCCCACAAGCTTCATTTCATCCAACGACAAAGGTGAAGGAAATGAAGATTCAAATACTAGATGAAGGACTTGACTCAAACAGAGAGGGGGAAAATTGTTTCATTTTTTTTAACGAGCTTGACACAGGAGAAGAACTATGCTCGAGAATCCAGGTTCAATCCCTAGACCTATGTTTCATTTTTTAATGAGCTTGACACATGAGAAGAACTATGCTCATAACCTTTGTTTCATTTTTTAATGAGGTTGCCACAGAGACGAAAAAACTATCCTCGTAAGTGGTTTCATTTTTTAACGAGCTTGAAATTAGAAAACCATGTTCAAAGACCTCTATTTCATTTTTTAGTGAGGTTTCCTCAAAGACGCAAAACCTATCCTCAGCTCTCTTCTTGATCATGGATTCCAAGAGGACAATGCTCCGGAAGGACACCATGTCAAGGGACAAAACTCAGTCATGGTTTCCAATAGGTCTTCACTGGAAGGAAGAAACACACTCTGGAAAGACACCATGTCGAGGGTTGTGACAGGAGTAAAGAGATCAAACTCTAACAAACCTATCAAATAGATCGCCATGTCAAATACTAGATATAAGTTAGCAGAAGTTGAAGTCATGGGAGACAATGCCACATAATTGACATGTGGCGAGGGTGATACTGTTTTCATATAATAACCATTCAGGGAGGCAATCTAGACGGGGTCAATGAATGAAAGTTTATCAACAGTCACAACCCATCCATCGTGAGGGAAAGATATCAAACAAAAAAGAGTAGACACAATAGATTTCATGAAATAGACATAATCTCGCCCAAGGAGTAAAGAAAAATCCAAGGGGTCTTGGATGACCATGATGCCAATAAAGGCAATTTTCCCTCCCAAAGTTACAGGAAACTAAGGAAGGGTCCCTAAAGGTTGACTAGTTCTTCTGTTAAAAGCTAACAAATTCTACGTAACTGGTGCAAGTGGAGGACAACCCAAAGCTTTCCAAGCAAAAGAGGACAAAATACTAACGGATGCACCTTCATCTATCAGTGTCTGAGGAAAGTCTCGACCACAAACCTGTACTATAATCTAGAAAGGAATGTGAGATGGAAGACGAGGTCCAGTTAGAACACCTCAATCAAAATGGATGGCCCCATAACTTGGAGAGGGTTCCATGGGAGAAGGAGGAATAGTCCCCAACATGGTAGATTATGTGTCAATGATAAAAACATGGGTAGTATCAGGTTTACTCTCTAGCAGGAGAGTAGGATCGACCGATGACGAGATCAGATTGACCACTTGGATTTCATTCGCCAAGGGGAGAATGGGGTCGACAGATGGAAACAGATCGACCATGTGGGTGACACTTTCTAATGGGAGAGGGGGGTTGACCGAGGATGGGATCAAATCGACCGCTTTAGTTTCAATCTCTGAGGGGAGAGTGATATTGACTGAGGATGGTGTCAGATCAACCACTTTGTCAACTGTTTCAACTAAGGATGTGACCAAATTGACAACATGATCAACCAGATTGACCGATGAAGGGACCAGAGTGATAATTCCATCAACTATAGAGGGGTCAGGAGTAATCTTGTGATAAGTAGCTGGAAGTTGAGGCCGTGAAATAGTCATGTCTTCCAGTAATTTCGAGGCTTCATCCATACGAGGGAAAAGGTGAGTGAGATGAATCTCTTTGCATAACATGCACGGGAACTTGAATCTACTTTTCTTTTTCGCAATGGTATCTTGACTAGTCGACGGGAAGTCATCAACATGTTGTTCATAGGCTAACGATATGGGTTGGTGAGGATGTGTAGACCATGCTTCTATAACCTTGGATAGACCAGGGCATTCCTTAAGAAGATGGCTACCTTTACAAAGCCTGCAAAGGTACTTGGGCTTACGATTTGTTTGGGTGATCTTGACATCATAAACACTCCCAACATGATTAACAATAATTGGTTGCTTTCCAACATGTTTGATAGTGGTTGGAGGTTTTGACCCTTGTTTATATTTCTTCTTCTTATTATTCACTGGGTTACTAGATTTAGAACTTTCACTCGACGAAGAAGATGAAACGAAAGGCGACCTTGCAAGAGAAGAAGGTGAAGAAGACCTTACTAGTGAAGAAGGTG
Source organism: Picea glauca (assembly GCA_000966675.3). Lineage (NCBI taxonomy): Eukaryota > Viridiplantae > Streptophyta > Pinopsida > Pinales > Pinaceae > Picea > Picea glauca. Next base: position 427,876 of record JZKD02S2369673.1, read on the forward strand.
AAGGATCAACATGAGGTTGATGTTCTTCAGGGGAAGTGCTTACGAACGAAGCACTTACTACATTCAGGATTACCTGAGTGGAAAACAACCATACCGGTAATCCAACTGTGAGACCTGGAAGGCTCAAAGTAGTGATGTGAGGAGGATCAATGTTTCCGTAAGAAGGAAAAAAAAAAGGTTCCCCTGGAAAAGGGGTTCCTTCATTGGTCATTCCGGGAACTGAATCCATTAAAACAAAGATCCAATTTAGATTCCACTAGGGAAAACAAACAACGCACGCTAAAAATCTAGTAAGCAAGAAAGAAAACAAAACCTTCTCACAATGAACACACTAGTTGGTGATGAAATCCAATGTCACGAGAACAAAGTAAGAAGGGGTTGAGATAGAGCAGGTGGAAAAGTTACATTGATGACCTTCTTAACAAACTTACACCCTGGTGCAAGCTCCCACACATAATCGTGTGTATACCCTCCAAGGATCCAAAGTGAGTTTGGCCAACGTCGATTCTAGGTACCATGAGGACTTGCCCCTCCACAGTCACCTTGTGTAAAGACCCTAAAGAGATAGGCCACTAAGGTTACCAATCACTACAGTGATGCCTGGGGAAACAGTTGACAGTATGATCCACGCACAAGGGCAGGGTATCTAGCCTGAAATCAACTTGAAAGGCTTCCACTCATCATTGTGGGTATACCTCTCAAGAGACCCCCATAATATGCGCAACCTCTACACCAAGACCAACAAAGTAGGGTGAGTAACTCTACCAGTCTCAATGCGATCTCGTGATTGACCCTCATGTTAGAAGGGCTTCCCAGGAAAAAATGTAATAAGTGGATTTAACTACTCCCTAACTCAAGATTCTATGTTTGTTTGCAACTTTGGAAAGTTATATTTCACACCTATTCCAAAGCCCTACAACTAATCTAATGCAGGTTTGCTACCAGACAGTATAAAAAATGTCTAATCCATTTTTATAAGCGCTTTATTTTATGGTTGTTGTTACTCAAGAGGAAAATGGCGTGAACAATATGGTGTTTTGGCCAACTCAAAAATTATGCAAAGAGATGAAGATGCAATCTTTTCATTTCGATGAAAGCTATGCTACAAGAAGGAGAAAACATTTATCATTCCCATATGCACGATGTCCCAAAATTTATTAAACTCATCAATATAAAGATTCTCAATAAATGAGAAAAAGGTATTATATACCAATGCACGATTCATGCCCCCCCCCAATCTAATATAAAGCAAGAAAGTAAAGCTTTTTGTTTCAAAAATTTCACTAAAAGAAATAATGAACTTTCTTAAAATAAAGAAACCCAAACTAAAAGTTTTCTTTTGAAGCAAACTATTCAGAAGAAATCTGATCTTTCCCTAAACAATTCTAAAGAAAACACATGCTTTGTAATTGAAAGACACTCAAAGCAAGAGACTAATCCTTCAAAACCAAACAAAGCCAATGTGGCTAAAAGTAACTCAAAGAATGTCAAGCAGACTATAAACATATCAATATAGGCTCAAAAAGCTCAATCCAGTTGATCAAAGAAAAATTGGGTCATCAAAAGATGACAAGACCCAATCTAAAAACGTTTACAAACAATTTTTCAACCTAGTAGTAGAGTACAATGTGAGAATTAGGTATTCTCGTAGGCTAGACACTGGTAGGGTGCGAGAAGTTCGCATTGGATCTAACAACAGGGTGATAAAATCAATGGTTTTCGCAGGTTGTAGAGAGGTACAATGAAAGAATGTCTGTAATCAAAGAAAATTTTGAAAAAGGACAGGGAATCTAAGTGAACCTCTAGATCCAAAGAGTCTGGATGGATGTCCCACAGACTCAGAAACCAGAAAACAAGCAATCAAAGGAATGGAAACTTGACTAACTAGGAAACAATCCATTCCCCAGTGGATTCACCAATTTTGTTATCAGATAAAATGGTAGGTCTAGACACTAACTGATCTCCCTAGATCCACCTAGATATAGAACAAAACACACCAAAACATGACACTTTCCATAAGTTTTAGATATTGAATTTACTAACTAAAGAGGGATGGGTGACATACTGTTTAAATGCCACTTCCTCTTGCTATCACCATCTTAGCTCCGTTCCAAAACTCATACAGTGATGATCCTGCAAAAGATCGCAACCAACCAAAGTGATAGTAATAGCATAAACTCAATATAAAACTATGTATGTGATCAAGGAATCATACAATAAAACACAACAAGCTTTATAGGAAACGATCATATTATTGTATCATATTAAATGTGAAAGAGAGATTACAACCATGGATTTGATGTCGTAAGGTCCCTTCCAAATGTCCTTCGTTCCCCACACACTTCCATTCCAATAATTTTGAGAGCATAGATCTGATAATATTCACAATCTATCATGACAAAGGCAAAACTCAAAGACACTCCAACCAAGCTAATAATTCCAAGCCAAATCCAACTTGGCCCTTCTCCATGAGAGCTCCTCTCCTTTTATAAGCTGAAGAGGATAAGGTGAGGAGGTCAGGATGATCCCACTAAATCATGAAAGCGAGTAAGATCCAAACCGTTCGGATGCCACCTCACCATGGAAGTTTCTCCTTCTAGAAGATTCGAGAAAACGCTCATTTTTTCCACGTGTAAGCATTCTCGCACCCTGCCTATAGAGTAGACTACCAACTCCTTGCGACCTAGATATGATGCAACCTGTGAGAATCAGGCATTCTCGCACCCTAGCTATAATGAAGCCTGCGAAATTCCTTTTTTATAGTGTTTTTACAAAGGAAAACACAACTTCTTTTCTCAGGAAAAGTTCTTCTCCCTTCCTTCTTCAGGAACTTAGGTCACTAACCCCTCTGAAGGCAACATATAGGTTTACATCATTAATGGTCATAGGGATGATGAAAATAATGTGTAACAGTAATACCCCAAGGCCGATCCCCTACTGAATTGTAAACATGTTTTGTAGGTTGGTGAGCCAAGTGATTATAAGCTAGAAGGCTTATGCAATGTTTAGGCCAGAGATCCTATATGCTAAAGGCGAGTGAGCCTATTTTTGTATATGTAAACACTCATATCATTAATATAAAACATTTTTGGATGTAGACCAACCACGATAAAAAAGAATGGGGGACTAAACTCTACTAGGAAGGGAAAGGGAGGGGATAAGAGCCTAGAAAGGGCACTAAGATAGAGGGCTTATTGCCAAAGGAATATTATGATATTATTCCTAAAGATTATTGTGAGGATAATTATTTTATCCTAAGTTCTTATGGGAAGGTGAATGAATTCCAAGTAGACAGAAAATGAGCTCCTGGAGATCCATGTGTCATCCAGGGAACATGAAAATATATGTGGGGAATTACTCTGTTTTGGGGATATTTTTTCCTCATGCACTCAGCCATTTCATGCAATAAATCATTCTCTCCATCGTCGAATTTTTTAACCAGCACGCACCTGTACTCTCTTGAGCCCATACCCTGATTTAACAGTTGGTTGTTACTGCCATTATCTGTGCCGTACCCAAGTTCAGTTGTTGCCATTTCCCTTACCCGTTTGACTCAGGATATGGACAAAAGAAATAGGTGTTCATGCCTATGGGTTTGAAGAAGAGGTTTGTTAGGCCCATGGATTGAAGAAGCAGTTTGTGAGGCCTATAAGAAACTCTCTCCAGGTGAGAGAGATTGTTGGGGAAGTTAATTCTCCTAGATAGATTCCAACAACAGCTACAAATCTCTGAGAATTCTTGTCCGACTTGTTGTTGAAGCCTTGGAAGGGAAGTGGGGTAGCCAATGGACTATTGAATAGTGAAGGTGTATACTTCCCAGGGTGGGATAGACATGTGGGGAATGAGAGGTTGTGAGATGTGTGTGTAAGTTGTCTCATGGGAGGGAATCCTTCCTGATGTACTGTGCAACTTCCCGCATATTCATCCTAGCTTAGGAATCCCTTTTCTCGGGTGGAGTTTAGTCCCAAATTGGGGGTGACCCACTGCTAAGAATGATGAGCATCATGGTATAAGGTTGGGAGGTTCGTGGAAGGTATGCACATAGTTGGTGGACATCAATTAAATTATCAGTATCAATTGTGTTAATGTCACATGTTGTGTTTAAGTACATGTATGTTATTTATAAAAATTTCATGTGTTTGTTGCATGCATGTTTTACTATGTATTCTGCATGTATATGTGTCATAGAATAATTTTTATATCTATATATATTTGCATTATATATATATATATATATATATATATATATATATATATATATATATATATATATATATATATATATATATATATATATATATATATATATATATATATATACCATAGAAATGAAAAATATTTTCAAGTGACATGCCCCAGCAGGTGGATGGGGGTGTGTTACAATGTGGTATACGAGTTTGAACATATTAGAATTGTGGTAGCAAGCCACAACCTTGGGATGGCAGGGAACTCTACAAATTGGTATTTGAGCTTATAAAGAGTGGTTATATGAGGTAGCATGGCCTGGCCTGGGTGGTTGGGGGTGTTACACTCGTCATGTCGTTTCCAATGGTAGGTGGTGTTAGCACTATGTAAATTTTGTTTGGCTGAATAGACAAACGATAGAGGTAATTGTTTCAACCAGATTTAGAGCTGAGGCACTAGCCTGCTCAACTCAGAGAGGGATCTCTCATGTCACTTCATATTTATTTCGAAATGGTGGCTAGATTTGGTTTATTTTGGGGTTTTTAAATAAAGTTATTGGCAAGAAAGGGGACGAACACACAGGGCTATGGATTAAAAATTTTGAAATTGAATGAACACGATGCATCGACTGATAGAACTCCCCAGAGGACAAATACTAAATGAGGCGATGAATAGGAGTTATTCTTAAATTTAAATAGAGTGTAGGAAGATAAAGAAAACAAATAATTGCATCAGAGCATTACCGAAATGAATTCTGAATAAGTTAAGAAGACAATCACACAGTTTAAATTGCTTAAGCCAAGAGCATCACAAGATGAATTATGGGCTTTTAACTCTCCAATTTAAATGGAAGAAAATGTAAATGAAGTAAGGTCACATGAAATACATACAATGAAAGGAAACAAATCTCATATCACCACCTGTTAGAATCTTCTCATAGAGACTTCAAAATCTTTTGCATTTATATTCAATTCAGATTCAGAAAATTTACAAATAGAGTTTGATACAACCAAAAGGTGCTCTTGCACTTCTGCCAACATTAATTCATTCAAGCAACCCAATACTTATACAATTTGATCAAAATGATTGAAATTGAAGCGTTTTGGCTCCCAAAACAATTTCAAATGACAGTTTCAGTATATGAAACGATTTACAATAATTGACAAAAATGTTTTTATAATTATGGGCAGTTCGTCTGACTATCCAGTTTATTTCTTGCCATATTTCTCTCTACTGTATTCTGTCAGATCTACACATTTGATGACAATTGGGGATCACTGACTGGCTCCAGCGATATTGCACTTTGTCTTACCCAGGCGTACAATTTCCTTCCATTGTGAATCAGAAGGGATGTTGCAATCCATCATCTCTTTAATCAAAATCTCCAAATCAATGCATGTGGCATAGGAAATAGTAGGCATGCTCACTTTCACTATTTTGAATCTATTCAAAATTTCAAAGTTAGTGGCCAAATATTCTACCAAACTTGGGCCTTTCAGACTTTCTTCTATAGCTTCAAATTTAGAATGGTCCATTCTTCATTGCATGAGGAGGGTATCGTAATCTTCCTGATTGTGAAATAAACCTCTACCATTCCAAAATTATGGGAGGCCTTTGATGAACAATTGCTCAAATGCATCTTTAAACTATTGTATGTTGTGCTCCATCTACAAAGCTTTGTTTTGGACCGATATGGGCAGGTTATGTTTTATGATGATTTTTTTAGCTGAAATGATCAATGCATTCCTGTCTTTTACCCCAATAGTTTGAAGGTCAACAGTCGGCAGAGAATTTAGCAAGTCAATGGAATTTTGGTCCCATTATGAGGGTTTCTTGGCTAATACTTAATTAACAACAACAAACCTACTCTGAGTTGTAGAAACTACACTGTCTTTGTCATTTATAAAATTTAGATAAACCCTGAATTTAGCAGCTTATGTAGCAATAACATCCCATATGACATGTTTGGCTCTCGGCAACAACGTTTTTCCCTTTAATCTAGTTTTCATCTTGCTCACCCTCTCTTGCAAATCTTGGTTATCTCTGTGAAGTTGAGCCATCTTCTCATCTTTCACTTTCATCTCTTGCTTCAAATTTTCTATAACATCGTTAAGACCTTTGATCTAACCCGTTTTGATGCTTACCTGGGACATAGCTTGGACCAACCCTTCAGTGCCAAATCCAGTCTCAGTATTAGTAGGTATAGCGACAACCACATGTGATATTGTTGCCGGTGCATGTGACCAATTTTCTTTATCTTTTTCCAACTGCAGCACTTTAGCTTTGTAATTGAGTGCCTCTTGTCTGAATGTCTCTTTCTCTCTTTCCAAGGCAGTCAGTTCGACTATTTGTGGATGGTATGTAGGTGACATTGTCAACCTTTTCTTTAGGCTTTGGATCATCTTATCCTTTTCTTCCAGAGAAGCTTTCACCCCTTGAGGACCCTTAAATTCTAGCCTTCTGACCTATGTCATCCAAGCTTTGCTAGATGCCCTTTCCTGTTTCAATTTTCCATCTAGTTTGAGTGCGTGTGTGGTCAATATTGTGACCCTCAAACCCAAACTCAGATAATCAGAATATAGCATATCGCTGACATTTCTATGAAACTTCACTTTTTCTGGGGCACCAATATTTTCATAGTGCATTTTTATCTCAGATACCTTATCATCATTAGCCACTTCTATGTTAAATGTTTTATTTTCCACATCTCTTACCGAGAGCAAGGAGGATGTAAACTGGGAAGTATTTTCCACTTCAGGCAAAAGGTCTCTTATTTCATTGTTTTCCATACTTCCCTTCACAGTGTACTGGTTCATTAAATCTTTCTTGCACTGATAAATTTCCCAAGGTGTCTAGCTAAATATATGTTTCCTGCTGCTAAAAACCTTTGTGCTGCTTTTAGTTTGTATCATGTTTTCCGTACCTATTTCTTTGTCCTTAGTTTCACCTTCCACCATATCCATGCATGTTTTTCCTTTGGTCCCTTCTCCTTCTAGGTCGACCACTTGAGAGGGTGACGTGATTTTCATCTTCTTGAGAGTATCTTGTTGGCTGCTAGCACCCAAGGCCTCTGAACTATTCCTCTTATTATAGACGCTCAATTTAGAAGCTATGACAATCAATCTAGGAGAAGGTTTCTGTGTTGGGATCTACTGGGAATCTGGTTCCATTTGTTTTCTTAGATCATGCCTCATAGTGACCTCCATATGTACACAGGTTTCTAGATTGGCCAACTTATTGAATCCTTCTACATGCTCATGCTCGTAGGGACCTTGTCTACATTCCAATATCCTCTTTGAAATGATCTGGTGTGGGTCATATTTTCTTCCTTGCAACTTTGTGAACCCAAATTCATTGAGTTTGGATTGAATCTGAGACAAACAGGACATTTTCTTCACCACAAAGAGACCTACTATGAAAGGAAATTTTAGATTGGAAGCCTTGTGTGCTTTCAAAAAGTGCTTATTTTCTGAGATGATCCTTTATCTTATGAACTCCAAAGAAAAGATTATGGGGGTCAGAAAAATGGGAAAAAGATGAGGTCCTTCCTGGTAGCCATATACCCAAATCATTGTGGACTGTATGAACAACATCCAGTCACCTATCCTGCCCTTTGGATTCAGTTGTAAACAACTTTTCATTTCTTCCAGGAACCTTGGCAAGTCTGAACCGAAGATAAGAATGTACACCGTGGACATAATCTTATTTATGAAGATAATCATAGTGATCCTTTTACATTCAGTTGAAATGAATGCAGTCTCAGGAAATTTAGTTTTGTTAGATTCTAGGAACATCCTCAGCAAATGGGTGTAATATTTGAAATGTCTTAATGAATTGAAATTCATCAACTATTGATGTATATTGTCAACAATGAATTTTTCAAAACTGACACAGATTGAATGACTAGACTCTGACATAAAGAAAGTCAACAAGAAACCTAACATGACTTCTACCACAAACTTGTCATTGTCCAATATTAAAATTTGACTTAGTAGGGAACAATCCCACTGGACTTCGATGATTATGACGTTTATGCTAGCAGGAAATGACAGACTCTTTGAATGGTACTCGGGCTTGACAATGGTTTGCAAAAACCAAGTATTTACTTCTGGTGGGCATTCTCTATAAATTGTGATCATTTTCTATTCCCTGAAGGGCTCTGACACCGTGTATGAAGACTCAGGTATACTGAGGGTGTGCCGGAGCGATGGACCATCTATTTCACATAGAACTTCAGGCCCTAATTTATTCAAGATAACTCTTTCTTCTTGAGAATATCGTTATGCACACCAACTTCCAAATTCAGGGAAAGGAAAGACTACTTCTATGATGTAAGGGGTGATAGAGGCTTGAGCCACTTCGAGGAAAGGTAGGTGGGTTCCAACATTGTCCAACAAATTTGATTTGGACACAGAAACGGGCGAGACTGTTATCTCTATGTCGAAAATGTCGGAGTCTCTATCAATTAGGGCTTCTTCTTTAGAAGATATGTCTAGCTCATTTATGGATAAGACAACAGGATTAGTAGCCATGGTGAAAATACCTGGTGAGTGGTGGAAGAAGCGCGGGCCTGGTTCAATCTCTGAGCTTGAGTTTCAAATGGTTGTTTTGTGCCAAATTTCTGAACGTTCGAATGCTCCAAATTATGAAAAAATAATGTCGGGGGGTCTTCCTTTTGTAGTTATCCGTTCGCATCGGGGGTTGGAAAAAACGGTTTTAGGAGAACTGATTTTCTCCTCGATGTCCCTTTGAGGATGCCACACATCCACAATTTAAACCATGATGGTTTTCCCCGGCCCGCCCTCGGTTCGTTAATATTCATGCTACTTCAATCGTCGATATGGTCCTCAGCCGTTGATCCAGTCTGATTTAAGATCTACGGTCTACATTTACCCGACGATCATGGCAGCAAGGGTTGGAGAAATTGGTTTAATTCAAGCTACTTTTTTCCTCGATGTTCCTCTGAGGGCGCTACATGTCCACTGATAAAACCATGAAGGTTTTCTCCGGCCCGCCCTCAATTTCTTAATCATCACATTATTTCAATCTCCAATATGTGCCTTAGCTATTGATCCAGGTCTCTTTCAAGATCAACAGTTCCCTGAGGATCACCCTTTATGCTTTATCCATATTCCCCCCCCCCCTGCCGTCAGATATAGCTCGTTCCTCTAAAATATCATTCCTCTTTATCGACATAACCTTTCGCTAAAATTCCAACTCTTGGATGTCGTTTAAAAATTATATGGTGATAACATTGGCTCTAACTAGGGATGTTATCCTCCCTATGAGGTAGGAAAGAACTATAGACTAAGTGCCTTCCCATTGGGCTATGATTTATCAATGTGATCTGAATCTATTGATCTTTATTCGAAAACTTACAATCTATTTAGCATAGCTCAGGGCCTTCACCTCGGGCTTCGACTACACTGCTTTTATTTCAATATTTGATGCGTAAAGGAAAAAGTAAAATGATTATATACAATGAATGGTGGGGTGATGCCTTTTCAAACAATGTAATGCTTGAGGAACCTACCATTCATGGGCCCTCCTTTGATGAATTATCGATTACTTTCTTCCAACAAATAAGCGTTGCTCCCATGATAAGCTAAGACTTTGAATGGACCCAGCCACAGGTTATCAAATTTCCCATGTTTACCTTGATCTTCATTTCTAGCGTCCCATGTTAGTACCTAGTCTCCTAGTTTGAAATATTCTACCTTGGTATGTCTATCGAAATCCTCTTTGATCTTGTCTTGATGAATCTCGACATTATTGAAATCATTTTCTCTAGTTTGTTGTACGTTGATGAGCTCATCATCTCTCCTTTGACTGGAATTTGTTTCTTCTTCTTGCTCCTGTATAAAATTCATCACTGACAATCCCAATGTAGTAGGAAAAAGGGCCTCTGTACCATAAACAATCTGGAAAGGAGATGTTGCAATAGCTCATTTTGGGGATATCCTGTCAGCCCACAACACATGAATGAGTTTTTTGTGCCACGTCTTTTTTTTCTCTTGCAACATTTTTTTGATGATTCTGACCCAGATTTTGTTTGAAGACTTAGCCAATCCGTTCCCTTGAGAATAATATGATGTGGAATGACCAAGAGTAATGTTGTAATCATTGCCGAATTTTTCCAATTTTTTAGACTTAAAGGCTTCTACATTATCTGTTATAATCTTGATCAGGCATCCGAATCTGGACATGATATCATCTTCCAGGAACCGAATGATAACATCATCTGTATCCTGTCTGGCGGGAACATCCTTGATCCACTTAGTAAAATAATATGTTGTAGTCAAGATACTTGTGTTCAGCCGAGGATTGTGGATGTATCTCTCCTATGAAATCTAGATCCCATTGTATGAAAGGGGCTTCTACTGAAATGGTTTTTAGTGGTAGAGATTGCAATTTTCCTTTTCCATCAAAGATTTGACATTCATGGCATTTTGAAACTTCTTTATAAATGTCAGGAAAAATGCTAGGCCAATAAAAGACAGGTCTCAAAATTTTGTGCACAATCGTCTTCCAATAATGATGACCTTCTCATTCACCTTTGTGGAACTCTTTGATGGTTCTCTCTACTTCATATTTCATCAAACAAATCAACAAAATTCTCCTTGGATCTTTCCAGTACAACAATTCATTTACTATACAAAATTTCGTTGCCTTTAGTTTCAAAAATCTAGCCTTCATTTTACTATACTCAGGAGAGCCTGCAGATTTTTCAACACAAAAATGATATCTACATACCATGCAGAGTCGAGAAATTTTTGAGATATTTGTGGAGTCGCCCTTTCTTTCTCTACTGCAAGTTCTGATAAATCTACAATGAAGTTTATTCCCAAGAGTTCGCAGTTTGTTTGTGCCATCAGTCTAGCAATTCCCTATCCTTTGATCAACTTTGTGGGCTTCATTTCAAGATCATATTCTAACAGCACTGCAATCCATTTTCCCCTCTTCCCTTTAGGGTCGAGCTGTGTTAAGATGTCCTTCACTGAGCTGCTGGGAACATAAGTTGTGGTATTTGAATGTAGGATATAAAACTTGAATTCTTTCAATGCTTTGACTAAAGCATACACTTGCTTCTCCATGATATCATATTTTAAAGGAGCATCTCTCAATGTTTTACTGTAGTATGCTATGGGTTTCTCAAAACTTTGATTGTCTTTCTGGAGTAATACACCTGCAATTATGGGTTCTGATGCGAATGAGAACAATATGAAATCTTTCTCAAAAATTGGGCTGACCAATACAGGAGCCTTTGTCAATGCCACCTTGATGTCTTCAAAAGATTTTCTTGCTTCATGAATCAATTTTATTTCATTTCCCTTTTTTAGCATGTTGGTGATGTGTTTTATGATTTCGGCCAAATCCGGGATAAACCTTCTCAGAAAGTTTACTTTCCCTGGGAAAGATTGTACCTCCTTTTTTCTTATGGGTATGTCGATTTTCAATATCCCTTCAACCCTGTTGGGGTCCACCTTTATCCTGTCCTTCGAAATAATGTGTCCTAAGATCTTCCCTTATTCCATGGAAAAATTTGACTTTTTTGGGTTTAGTGATATGCCAAACTTTCTACATTTTTCAAATGCCCTTCTGAGATGCTTGAGGTGTTCTTCATCTGAGGCAGAATACATGGTAATGTCATCAAGGTAGATAAACATAAATTTATCATTTTCTTTAGTGAAGGCTATATCCATATCTCTTTGAAGTGGTTCCCCTGCATTCATAAGCCCAAAAGGCATTTTTGCATACATAAACGTTCCCCATGGTGTAGTGAATGTAGTCTTTTCTTGGTCATCAGGGTGTACCATAATCTGCTTATATCCAGAGAAACCATCTAGCATTGACATCCTTTAAGAGCCTACTACCCTCTGTAGAATGTAATCCATCTTGGGCAATGGATAATTGTCCTTTAGAGACACCTTATTTAGATTCTTGAAGTCTATACACAATCTAATTTCTCCACTCTTTTTTCAGACTAGTACCAGATTCACCACCCATTTGGAAAACCTCAGCAACACTATGATTTTTTCTTCAAACATTTTCTTTACTTCCTTTTCTATTAATGGTAACAACAAAGGGTTTATTCTTCTTAATTTTTGTTTGAATGGATTGTCATCTTCTTTAATTGGGATAACATGTTGGATTATACTGGTATCGTAGAAGTTTAGATCATCATAACTCCAAGCAAAAAAGTCGGGGAATTCTTTCATTAATTTGACATAACTTTATTTGACTTTAGGGTTGAGATTCTTGGATATCTTCATGATCTTTGGATCCTCTGGAGTCCTGATATTGCAATCTTCCACGTCTCCTTCATGTACTGTGATCTTCGAACTTCTAGCTACATCGTTGTTATCAAAAAGTTTCTCTAATGGTAACAGACCCTTGGGGATGATATTACTCTTCAGCTGCACAATATCTCTACCAGCAATTTGATTTTCGAAATATACTTCTTTCGTGAAAGCGGCCGCATCCACCTCATCATCACAATATTCGTCGTCAATGTTCAAATTCTTGAACTCATTCTCCATTTTCAGGAAGCTTTCAATATGTTTGTCATTTTCGAAGACCTGACAGTGCTTCATATTTTTTGGTACTGCAGGCCTATATTTTGCCTCCACCTTGTAGCTTTTCTCAAGGAATATTGGGACTCTAAAAACTATTGTGGAAGTGGCTAGAGAATCAACAACCTGATTCTTCTCTCTTGGAATTGCCGATAGATTGCATTCTTCAAATTTCTCAAGGATTTCTAGCACCATATTCCTATAAGCTCTCAGTCTATGTTGTTTTTCTTGGTAGATGCCTTTGATTTTATTTATAATTATCTCAGAATATCCATGTACAACAATTATTTTGGCACCTAGCTCTTCTAAAACTTTCAATCTCAATATCAACGCTTCATATTCGACCATGTTATTAGTGCATTCTAAAATAATTTTGTAGGAAAAAAATTTGCATCTCCTTTGGGGTGGTTGATCCATACACCAGCTCCAACTCCTTATCTACAAGAAGCTCCATTGAAATTCATCTTCCATAACTGGTCTTCTGCATCATCTTGTTGTTCTTAAAGTTCCTCCATTTTCTCCTTAAGCTCATCCTTGTTAGCTAAAACGACTTATGTTTCTTCTTCTTTGGAGAACAGGTCATTGAAGAAGATGAAAGATCCTAATTCAATCTCCATTGAATATATAGAATGATTGCTAGGCTGTGATTTATTGTTGACCATATATTTAAGAAAAACCTCTCTATACAGTCTTCTATCTTGACCAAATACAGGAATAGTAGCATAAGACATGTCCATCTGGAGATTTACTTTTAATTTTGCAGCCTATGATCTGGACAACAACATACCAAATTTTGGAGGCATATCGGCGACCACTACGTCCATCACCATATTCTTTGTTGGAATTTGTTCCAAATAAATGACCGTGTCTTTGATCATGCCAAGGCAGTTTACCTTTCTTGAATTGAAGGAGAATAGATCTTTGTAAGGTCTTGTGACCTTGAGACCTAATTGGTCCATGACTACGTTTGGCATCAGGTTGTGTGATGCTCCAAAATCCAGCATAGCATTGTGCAGAATCATGTCATGGATTCTCAAACTGACATAAAAAGGAGGGAATTCTTCATTTTCACCACTTTCTTCTACTCTTGGCCCAAATAGGATAGCTGGGTGATCAGATTTTATGTTTAGGGTATCATATGTCTATCCCATTTTAAGCATCTTGATGATCTGATTTCTATATTCGTTGTTCCTGATCAATTCATTACATGGTACCGAATTTTTTTATATTAGCCATCTCACTTTCAAAATCGAAAGATGATGGGGTCCTTTCTACTTCTTTGGTGACCATTTCTCTTCTTGTCAATATTTTCTTCTGACGTTATTCTTTCTATTTCCCCTTTTCCACAGTATCCTTCACAACAAAATCTTTCACAATGGAGTCCTTTGCAGCTGAATCTTTTGCAACAAAATCCTTTTTGGTCTGACTAGAAGAAGGTACATTGTTCTGAGCTTCTTTGTAAGGGTTTCCTTTTGGAGGGTTGCCCTTTGGAGGGTTGCCCTTTGGAGGGTTTGGGGTTAATTTTTTATTCCAGAGGCTATATTGCCTTTGGAATTGCATGATGGAGTTTTGTAGTCCAGTCTCATAATCTCCTTTTTCTACTGATACCCTTTCCTCTTCATCTTGCAAAAAGATCTCATTTGTGTCCATGAACTGGTCATGCTCTTCTTTGGTCAAAAATACCTCTATCTCTTTATCATCACATCATTTCATGTTATCCTCGAAATATCCATCATAACCTTCATTTACATAATTATTTTAGAAGGGAGGCCTGATTTATTGTTCCGCTTGGTTCCCTTGGTTTCCCTGATTTGTCTAGTTTCCCTGATTCGCTTGGTTTCCCAGATTCAATGGATCTGCTTGATTTGCCTAATTTCCCTGATTTATTTTCCTAATCTGTGGAATAGTTGTTCTTCTCATATTTCTGGGTGGAACATTAGCCTATTCTTTGTGGTTAGGCCTATTTCCTAGGGCCATCCTTTCCATCATCCGCTCCATGTTTCTCATCGTCGCTTCGAACCTTTCCTTTGAAGTTTTAGATGTTGAAGGATGTGCTTTGTCTTGAGCTCTATTAGTGTCTCTACGAGCATTGGTTTTAATCTTCTATGAAGCCATTAGGTTCACTTCTACCTCCATAGCATCATTCGTCATATCGTCCAATGTGGTAGATATTCATTCTATTAATAGTAAAGCAAAGTCACTTTCAAAAGAATCATCATATTTGAGTTGCGCTGCCTTGCGGTGGGGGTTTACTTCCTCAGGAATAACATTATACACCTTCATGAATCTGGATGAAAACTCCTGTACCATCTCATCAGGTGATCTCTTCATATTGTTATACTGGGTCAACAACTGAAGGGGATTTTTCTTATCCCCCCATTTTGAAAGGGAGCTTGTCTCAAAATCTTTGAAATCTGCGATACTGCCTGCTGGAAGGGCTCTGAACCACTTCCTCACATCTCCCGCAAGGATTTGTGTAAACAAACTCATATTCACATCTTCATAGTCTACTTCTTCCAAGTCTATGAAATCATTAAACCAGTCTAGATGTTTTTGGGTTGATATGTTACCTTCGACATCATATAGTTTAATCCTTAGATTGTAGTCTTGAGGTAGGTCATGTAGTTGGGTAGGTAGTATGAGGGGAGAAAATATTGCTGCCATAGCTTCTATGAGGGGTCGAAGTGGATGTTGGTTCTGAGTAGGGGTCACTACAAGCTTGACAAATGCGGCTAAAACTAGGTCTTGGAACCTATTTTCATCAAAGATAGTATTGTTTAGACAAGATTCAGACTTAGTTCTGAATAGGGATTGTTTGAATTTCAAGTCAAATACAAGGTCTTCGA
Source organism: Picea glauca (assembly GCA_000966675.3). NCBI lineage: Eukaryota > Viridiplantae > Streptophyta > Pinopsida > Pinales > Pinaceae > Picea > Picea glauca. The sequence continues at coordinate 443,480 of JZKD02S2369673.1, forward strand.
TGCTAGTCAATCCATCCCTAGGCAAGGACAGATACCGGTCTGGGTGAAACACTGGGGTCACAAGCCTTTCTTTTTTTATGCGTACAAGCTTCTTAGGGTCAGACACAGGGATTGCAGCTTCTGGGTCTGGATTTCTCCTGGTGTGGATTTTCTTAGGAGCTAGGATTTCTATCTCATAAGGTGTGGTGAAATTGGTCACTAAATAACGGGGTCGCCAGGGTAAAAATAATCTCATCCAACAAGGTATTTGATCCACTATCACCCTCAGAAATCAAACTAAATCTTTAAGTCATTTTTCCAGGGAATATTTTTCAATTCTGTCCCCGACAGCGGCGCCAGAATGTTAGCACTCTGTAAATTTTGTCCGGCTCAATAGACAAACGATAGAGATAACTGTTTCAACCAGATTTAAAGCTGAGGCACTAGCCTGCTCAAATCAGAGAGGGATCTCTCGTGTCACTTGATATTTCTTTCTAAATGGTGGCTAGATTTGGTTTATTTTGGGGTTTTTAAATAAAGTTGTTGGCAAGAAAGGGGAAGAACACACAGGGCTATGGAGTTAAAATTCTAAAATTGAATGAACTTGATGCATCAACTGGTAGAACTCCCCAGAGGACAAAGGCTAAATGAGGCGATGAATCTAATTTATTATTAAGTTTAAATAAAGTGTAGGAAGATAAAGAAAACAAATAATTGCATCAGAGCATTACTGAAATGAATTTTGAATAAGTTAAGAAGACAATCACATAGCTTAAATTTCTTAAGCCAAGAGCATCACAAGATGAATTCTGGGCCTTTAAATCTCCAATTTAAATGGAAGAAAATGTAAATGAAGTAAGGTCATAGGAAATACATACGATGAAAGGAAACAAAGCTCATATCACCACCCATTAGAATCTTTTCATAGAGACTTCAAAATCTTCTGCATTTATATTCAATTCAAATTCAGAAAATTTGCAAATAGAGTTTGATACAACCAAAAGGTGCTCTTGCACTTCTTCCAACATTAATTCATTCAAGTAACCCAATACTTATACAATTTGATCAAAATGATTGAAACTGAAACGTTTTGGCTTCCAAAATGGTTTCGAATGACAGTTTCGGTATACAAAATGATTTACAATAATTGACAAAAACGTTTTTAGAATTATGGACAGTTTGTCTAACTGTTTGATTTCTTTCTCTCCATCTATCTTGCTCCAGTCTTCTGTCAGATATGCACATTTGATGACACTTGGGGATCACTGACAGGCTCCAATGATATCACACTTTGTCTTACCCATCCGTACGATTTCCTTCCATTGTGAATTAGAAGGGATGTCGTAATCCATCATCTTTTTATTCAAAATCTCCAAATCAATGCACGTGGCATAGGACATAGTAGGCATGCTCACTTTCACTGTTTTGAATTTAATCAAAATTTCAAAGTCAGTGGCCAAATATTCTACCGAAATTGGGGCTTTCATACTTTCTTCTATAGCTTCAAATTTAGAATGGTCCATTCTGCATTGTATGAGGAGGGTATTATAATCTTCCTGATTGTGCAATAAACCTCTGCCATTCAAAAATGATGGAAGGCCTTTCATGAACAATTGTTAAAATGCATCTTTAAACTCCTGTATGTTGTGCTCCATCTACAAATATTTGTTTTGGACTGATATGAGAAGGTTATGGTTTGCGATGATTTTCCTAGCTCAAATGATCAATGCAATCCTGTCTTTTACCCCAATAGTTTGAAGGTTGGTAGTCAACACAAAATTTAGCAAGTCAATAGCATTTTGGGCCCATTCTAAGGGTTTCTTGGCCAATACTTCATTAACAACAACACACCTACTCTGAGTTGTAGCAGCTACATTGTCTTTGTCATTTATAAAATTTAGATAAACCATGAATTTAGTAGCTTCTGCAACAATAACATCCCATATGACATGTTTGGCTCCCTGCAGGAATTTTTTTCCCTTTAATCCGGTTTTCAGCTTGCTCACCCTCTCTTGCAAATCTTGATTATCTCTATGAAGTTGAGCCATATTCTCATCTTTCACTTTCATCTCTTGCTTCAACTTTCTATAACATTGTTGAGACCTTTGATCTCCCCCATTTTGATGCTTACCTGGGACATAGCTTGGACCAACCCTTCAGTTCCAGATCCAGCCTTAGTATTAGTAGGTACAGCGAAAGCCACATCTGATGTTGTTGCATGTTCTTGTTACCAATTTTCTTTCTCTTTTTCCAACTGCAACACTTTAGCTTTGTAATTGAGTGCCTCTTGTCTGAATGTCTCTTTCTCTTGTTCCAGGGCAGATAGTTCGACTATTTTTGGATGGTTTGTAGGTGACATTTTCAGCCTTTTCTTTAATCTTTGGATCATCTTATCCTTTTCGTCCAGAGAAGATTTCACCCCTTGAGGAACCTCATATTCTATCCTTCTGACCTGTGTCATATAGGCTTTGCTGGATTCCTTTTCCTATTTCAATTGTCCATCTATTTTGAGTGCATGTGTGGTCAATATTGCCACCTTCAAACCCAAACTCAGATAATCAAAATATAGCATATCACTAACATTTCTGTGAAACTTCACTTTGTCCAGGGCACCAATATTTTCATAGTTCATTTTTATCTCAGATACCTTATCATCATCAGCCATTGCTATGTTAAATGTTTTCTTTTCCACATCTCTTACTGAGAGCAAGGAGACTTTAAACTGGGAAGTCTTTTCCACTTTAGGAAAAAGGTCTCTTATTTCATTGTTGGCCATACTTCCCTTCACAGCGTACTGGTTCATTAAATATTCCTTGGACTAATAAACTGCCCAAGGTGTCTAGCTAAATATGTGTTTCCTGCTGCTAAAAACCTTTATGCTACTTTCAGTTTGTGTCTTGTTTTCTGTACCTGCTTCTTCACCCTTGGTTGCACCTTCCACCATATCCATGCATGTTTTTCCTTTGGGCCCTTCTCCTTCTAGGTCGACCACTTGAGAGGGTAATGTTATTTTCATCTTCTTGAGAGTATCTTGTTGGCTTCTGGCACCCAGGGCCTCTGAACTGTTCCTCTTATTGTAGACGCTCAATTTAGGAGCTTTGAAAATCAATCTAGGAGAAGGTTTTTGTGTCGGGCTCTGCTAGGAATCTGGTTCCATTTGTTTTGTTAGATCATGTTGCATAGTGACCTCCATATCTACACAGGTTTCTATATTGACCAACTTATCGAATCCTTCTACATGCTTGTGCTCGTAGGGACCTTGTCTGCTTACCAATCTCCTCTTTGAAATGATCTGGTGCGGGTCATATTTTCTTCCTTGAAAATGCATGAACCCAAATTCATTGAGTTTGGATTGAATCTGAGGCAAACATGACTTTTTCTTCACCACAAAGGGACCTACTATGAAAGGAAATTTTAGATTGGAAGCCTTGTGTGCTTTCAAAAATTGCTCATTTTCTGAGATGATCCTTTGTCTTATGAACTCCAAAGCAAATATTCTAGGGGTCAGAAAAACCAGTAAAATCTGAGGTCCTTCCTGGTAGCCATATACTGAAATCACTGTAGACTGTATGAACAAAATCCAGTCACCTATCCTGCCCTCTGGATTCGGTTGTAAATAGATTTTCATTTATTCTTGGACCCTTGGCAAGTCTGAACCGAAGATAAGACTGTACACCCTGGACATAATCTTATTTATGAAGATAAGCATAGTGATTCTTTTACATTCAGTTCAAATGAATGCAGTCTCGGGAAATTCAGTTTTGTTAGATCCCAGGAACAACCTCAGCAAATGGGTGTAATATCTAAAATGTCTTAATGAATTGAAATTCACCAATTGTTGATGTATATTGTCAACAATGAATTTGTCAAAACTGACACAGACTGACTGACCAGACTCTGACATAAAGAAAGTCAATAGGAAACCTAACATTACTTCTACCACAAACTTGTCATTGTCCAATCCTAAAATTTGACTTAGTAGGGAACAAACCCACTGGACTTCGATGATTATGATGCTTATGCTGGTAGGAAATGACAGACTCTCTGAATGGTACTCGGGATTGTCAATGGTTTGCAGAAACTGGGTTTTTACTTCTGGTGGGAATTCTCTATAAATTGTGATCATTTTATGTTCCTCGAAGGGATCTGACACCGTGGATGAAGACTCGGGTATACTGAGGGTGTCTCAAAGTGATGGACTATCTATTTCACATAGAACTTTAGACCCTAATTTATTCAGGATAACTCTTTCTTCTTGAGAATATCATTCTTCACACCAACTTACAAATTCAGGGAAAAGAAAGACTATTTCTATGACGTAAGGGGTGATAGAGGCTTGAGCCACTTTGAGGAAAGGCAGGCAGGTTCCAACATTGTCAAACAAATTTGATTTGGACATAGAAATGGGTGAGACTGTTATCTCTATGTCGAAAATGTCAGAGTCTCTATCAATTAGGGCTTCTTCTTTGGAAGAGATGTCTGGCTCATTTACGAATAAGACAATAGGATTAGTAGCCATGGTGAAAATACCTGGTGAGTGGTGGAAGAAGCATGAACCTGGTTCAATCTCTGAGCTTGAGTTTCAAATGGATGTTCTGCGCCAAATTTCTAAAAGTTTGAATGCTCCAAATTATGAAAAATAATGTCGGGGGGTCTTCCTTTTATAGTTATCTATTCGCATCAGCATTTGGAGAAAACGGTTTAGGCGAATCACTTTTTTCCCCGATGTCCCTCTGAGGATGCCACGCGTCCGTGATTTAAACCATGACATTTTTCCCTGGCCTGCCTTCGGTTCATTAATCTTCATGCTACTTCAATCATCGATATGGTCCTCAGTCATTGATCTAGAATACTTTAAGATATATGGTCTGTATTTACCTGGCGATCGTGGCATCAGGGGATGGAGAAATTGGTTTAAGTCAAACTGTTTTTTTCCCCGATGTCCCTCTGAGGGTGCCACGCATCCGTCGATAAAACCATGACGGTTTTCCCTGGCCCTCCCTCTATTTCTTAATCGTCACATTATTTCAATTTCTGATATGAGCCTTATTTATTGATCCAGGTTGCTTTCAAGATCGATGATTCATTGAGGCTCACCCTTTATGATTTATCCATATTTTTCCCCCCACCGTCAGATATAGATCTTTCCTCTAAAATATCATACATCCTTAGCGACATAACCTTTTGCTAAAATTCCAACTCTTAGATGTCATTTAAAAATTATATGGTGGTAACAGGTGGAACGTCACATAGTTCCTCATGGCTGAGGAGTTATGAGGTCATGAAGTTGGAATCCCTAAGAATGGTTAAGAAGAGGAATAAGGACATGAAGGGTAGTGTAAATGTAGGTAACACACTCATAGATGGATAGTTCTCATTATGTCATTTCCAATGGTAGGTGGAATGCCATGTAGTTCCTCATGGTTGATGAGTTATGAGGTGATGAAGTTGGAAGCCCCAAAGAATGGTTAACAAGCCCCTAAATGGTTGCAACAAGAAGTTACAAGTCATTAATTAAAGGGTAAAGTAGTTGTAACAAGAAAGTATAGGTTGGCCCCAAATTCAAGTAAAGGAGGTACTTAAAAAAGTATAAATACACATTAAGAACCTCTCATTTTCATAATTCAATCTTGTGATCTCTTAGTACAAGTGTGGTACGAATTTTAGAGGGAAAATGAAGTGAAGAAGAGATAAATTTAAAGGGAAGATGCAGTCTTGTGATGATGTGTTCTAAGGTATGTTTTTTAAATGTCATCTTACCATTTTCGCTATAAATGTTTTTATAGAATTATTCAAATAGTGAAAATTGGAAGCTATCGATAAGACATAGAAAGATACATGTGGTAAAAATCTAGTCTCAAACAAGTGTTCTAGGTAAAAATGTCATAACTTCTTCATAGAGAATCCAAATTCTATGAGAAAAATTGAATTGGCAATATTATAGTTTGTAGTATCTATTTTGCGAGTTTTATAATTAGATATCAAATATTGAGTGTGTGGCATGCTTTACAATTTCTCTCTCGATAATATGATAAAATTCAAGAAGGTCTGCCACTATCTCTATAACTTTTGTTTTGGGAAGTTTCAGACCCTGAAATGTTTTAGAGATGGAGAAAATATCGCATAGTACATGTTGTTAAAATTTCAAACATTGGATCACAATAATTTTAGATATATGCTCTATGGAAGTCAGAGTTCCTGAATGGTCCTGAAATATGTTTCAAACAAGTCAGCTTGACACTTTTTCTATAACTTATTTTTTGGGACTTTCCAAAATGTGAAATTTTCAAAGGTATGAAAATACATACAAACATACCTCAGGTAATTTCAGAATCAAACATTTAAAATTGAGCTCGTGGTAAATCTTACAAGTTTGGATATTTGAGGTATGATTTGACACATGATCTGAGGCATATTTTTGGTACATGTATGAGGTACATTTATTGGTGATATTGATGCATGTTTGAGACACTTCTTGATGCAGTTATGGAACATGTTTTAGGTACATTCATTGGATGTTGCGGTACATGCTTGAGGCATGTCTTGGTGATTTTGGTACATGTTGAGGCACATCTTGATGATATCATGGTACATTGTTAGATACATATCTTGGCTATCTTGGTATCTGGTTTATTACATGTCATGGTGATGTTATCACATGCTTGAGGAACTTCATTGATGATATATTATCGTACATGGTGTATGGAATATCATGACTGATATGGTATCTGGTTGATGCACATGTTATGGTACAGGCTTGATGTATATGGTTGATGTACATGGTATGGTACAAGTTTTGTACATGGTATGGTGATGGTTTTTGTATCCATGTGAGTGGATCTAGTTGTAGTTGGTTGATGATGGTATATCAGTGACATAGACAATGATAGTGACAGTGATAGGGAAAATGACAAGTTGGATGATTGGTTGATCATCAGTGATAGGTTGATGCGATAGTGGTAGTCATAGGTTGATGTAATAGCAACAATGACATGTTTGTTGATGTGACAGTGACAATGATAGGTTAGTTGATGTGACAGTGATAGTGAAAGGTTGGTTGATGTGACAATGACAATGCCAATAACAGGTTGGTTGATGTGATAGTGACAGTGACAAGTTGGTTGATGTGACAATGACAGTGACAGGTTGGTTGATGTGACAATGATAGTGACAGGTTGGCTGATGTGACAATGATAGGTTGGTTGACATATAAATGATAGTGGAAGTTACAGGTTGATCAGTGGTAGTGACAATGAGTCTACATTTATATTTCAAGGTGAAAGGATGGGGCAAGGAAAGGGGGTTGTATACTTCTTCCAGTTGGTGCTGAAGAACTCAGGGAGTTGGAGCTTCCTTCAGGTTGGTGTCTATAAATCAAAGGGTATGTTGGTTGTGGAGCCTAATTTTCCTAATTTATAGGTTTGTTTCATCCGTGCTTGGAACCCATTCCCTAATGGCGGGTGTGGGGAGATTTCCCCCCCACAATTTTTGCCAAGGGGGTCTAGGGGGTGCAAAGACAATTTTTGTAGCCCCCCGATGGCAGAGAATTCTGGGGCAATGCCCCCGAAGTGAAATATTGGGGAAAATTGCCTTATAAAATATTTTAATTTCGTAGTCAATATGGACCATTCATTATAAGGTCACAGATATGACGGTATAAGTTATTTTTAGGGTTTTTGTCCTAAAAGGCAACCCTCTTTTATGAGGGAATTGTATTGCAGTTGTGTATTATCACGAATATTTTATTATAAGAGAGGATATTGTGAGAGAAAGAAGATGAATTTGTAGTGGGTGTGTTGTAGGTTGTATCCCTTCATTTTCCTGAATAATAAAAAGGAAGGACCCAAAAATTTCTCTAGTAGATGTAGCCCACACTAGGTGAACCACATATATATGTGTCTCTGTTGTATTTTGTATCTTTTGTGTTTTATTTCCACATTTATTTTATTTTATTGCTCCACGATCCTGTTTTTCTAACAACTAGTATCAGAGAGAAAGGTAACTCACAGAAAAAGAGGGTTCTTGGTTCGAGTGGGAGTAATGGATAAAGATGGACAATTTAGGGTAAAAGATTTTAATGGCCAAAACTACCAATTATGGAAGATGAAGATGATACATTATTTATATCGAAAGTATCTATTCCTACCATTGCAAAAAATAACAAAGAATCCAACGACCATGAAGGATGAAGAAAGGGAGGTTCTTGATAGAAAGGCACTAGGAACGATATGGTTGAGCCTGAAAATGTCGGTGGATTTCAATATTTAAAAAGAAAAGACAACAAAGGAGTTGATGGACACATTGGCTAAACTGCATGAAAAACCCTCGGCGTCCAATAAGGTATTTTTAATGAAGTGATTATTTAATATGAATATGTCATAAGGTGGGTCTGTTGCAGATTATTTAAATAAATTTAATACGGTTACTAATCAGCTAAGTTGTGTAAAAGTGGACTTTGATGATGAGGTCAGGGATCTTCTAATATTGTGCTCATTACTAGAAAGTTGGAATGGCTTGGTCATGGTTGTAAGTAAATCTTTCTCTAGTTCAAACACTCTAAAATTTGATGATGTTGTTGGTGTTATCCTTAGTGAGTAAATGTGACAAAAAAGCATAGGTGAGACATTAGGTAATGTGTTAAACATGGAGAACAAGGGAAGACAAAAGGATAGAGGAAAGGGCTCAGGGAACCATGGGAATGATAGGAAGGTTAGATACAAATCCATACTAGGAAAGATAGAGTGTTGGAATTGTGGGAAGAAAGGACATTTGAAGAAATATTGCAGAGCTCCAAAGAAACAAAGAGATGGACAACAGGAGAAAAATCATGAAGAAAATGTAACAGGTGATGTGTTACAAGATGCTTTGATTGTTTCAGTAGATAATATCTATGAGTCTTGGGTAGTAGATCCATGGGCTTGATTTCATGCCACACCCCATAGGAAACATTTTCTAGATTATGTTCAAGGTGATTTTGGACAAGTTCATTTGGGTGATGATGCACCATGCAAAATTGTTGGAATGGGAAATGTACAAATAAAGAAAAAGAATGGAAACCAATGGTTGTTGAAAGAGGTAAGAAATGCTCCAGATCTAAGGAAAAATATAATTTCAACAGGGCAGTTGGAAAGTGAAGGTTGTATATCCATATTTACAGATAAGGCGTGGAAGGTCACCAAAGGATCATTGGTGATAGAAAAAGGAGAGAAGGTAGGAACATTGTATTTATGTACTGGTAATACTAACTCTTCTATCTCTTTGTCTTCTACAGGAGTGGATACAACACTTTGGCATCATATGTTTGGACACATGTGTGAGAAGGGGATGCACATACTTCACAAAATGAATTTGTTACCATATATTAAACAAATTGATTTGGATTTTTGTGAGCACTATGTTCATGGAAAGCAAAAGAGAGTTAGATTTCTCAGAGTCGAAAAAGAAAAGAAGAGTGAAAGGTCAGAGCTTGTTCATACATATGTATGGGGACCATATCAAGTATCATCTCTTGGTGGCTCTTGTTATTATGTTACTTTTATTGATGTTGAAACTAGAAAAACTTGGGTTTATTGCATTCGACAAAATTATGATGTTTTTGATACTTTTAAGAAATGGAAATCTTTGGTGGAGAATGAGATAGAAAAAAGGTTGAAGTGTCTTGGATCAAACAATGGAGGTGAATATTGTAGCAAGGAGTTTGATGATTATTTTTCATACCATAGGATTCGTAGAGAGAAAACAGTTCTAGGAACACCAAAAGAAAATGGTGTGTCAAAAAGGATGAACAGGACAATCATGGAGCGTGCGAGTATGAGATTGCATATTGGGTTACCCTTATAGTTTTGGGAAGATGTTGTAGATAATGATGTGTAATTAATAAACATAGGACCTTCAATATTTTTGGATGGTGGAATTACAAAGGAAGAATGGATAGGTAAAACAGTAAGATATTCTTTTTTGAAGACTTTCTATTGTGAAGCATTTGTCCATATTGATAAAGAAAATAGAACAAAGTTTGAGACAAAATCGAAGAAGTGTACCTTTATTGGATACAGTGCTAATGATTTTGGTTATCGCTTATGGGATTATGAAAATCACAAAATCATTAGGAGTAAAGATGTCATATTCAATGATAAGGTCATGTACAAAGATCAATTGAAAATAAAGAAACAAGAAAAAGAAAAACTAGAATACACAGTGCTTGATGAGATCAATAGAAAATAAATTCTAAAGGTACCAGAAAATAAAAATATACAGCAACAGGAGAATCATTTAACTCAAAATCCTACAAGTGTTCTTATAAGATCTACCGGGTTAAGTAAACCCCCTGAATGATACTCTCCTTCATTGTATCATTTATTGTTGACAGATTCTAGTGAATCAAAATGTTATGAAGAGGCAATGAAGGTAGACACTAAGAAGAAGTGGGAGAAAGACATGAAAGAGGAAATGGATTCCCTGGTAAATAACCAGACTTGGGACTTGGTTTAGTTTCCTATAGGAAAGAGAGCATTGTAGAATAAATTGGTTTACAAATTGAAGGAAGAAGATGGAGGCAAAAAACAGTATAAGGCTAGAATTGTTGTAAAGGGGTTTGCACAAAAGAAAGGTATAAATTTTGATGAAATATTTTCTCCTGTTGTTAATATGACTTAAATTAGGACTATTTTAAGTCTTGTGGCAGTAGAAGATTTAAATCTTGAATAGTTAGATGTAAAAACATTTTTTCTCCATGGGGATTTGGAGGAAGAGATTTATATGTAGTAGCCACAAGGGTATGAGGTCAAAGGGAAGGAAAATTTGGTATGCATGTTGAATAAGAGATTGTATGGCCTAAAGAAATCTCCAAGCCAATGGTATTTGAAGTTTGACAGGTTTATGACAGAACAAGGTTATAGTAGATGCCATTCTGATCACTGCGTTTATTTTAGAAGGATAGTAAATGGAAGTTATATTATCTTGCTATTGTATGTAGATGGCATGCTTGTTGCAGGTTCTAATATGCAAGATATAAATGTGCTCAATAAGAAAATTATCTAATTCATTTGCGATGAAGGATTTGGGTGATGCAAAGAAAATCCTTAGTATGAGAACAACAAGAGACAGGAAAAATCACAAATTGACATTGTCTCGGGGTGAGTACATAGACAAGGTGTTGGAGAGGTTTAGAATGCAGAATGAAAAACCGATTAGTACACCTTTGGCCATCCATTTCAAATTAACCAAGGAAATGTGTCCCAAGACACATGAGGAGGTAGAATACATGTCCAAGGTCCCTTAGTTGGAAGCTTGATGTATGTGATGGTTTGCACAAGACCAGATATTGCACATGCAGTGGTAGTTGTGAGAAGATATATGAACAATCTAGGTAAAGAACATTGGGAGGTAGTAAAGTGGATTCACATGTATTTGAGAGGGACTTTTACTCATGCATTATGTTTTGGAATTTCAGACACTGTTCTATAGGGATAAGTTGCTTCCAATATGGCAGGTGATAGAGATAGCAGGAGGAGCACTACAGGGTATGTTTTTACTATAGGTGGAAAAACAGTAAGTTGGATTTCGAAACTGCAAAATATTGTTGCACTTTCAACAACGAAAGAAGAGTATGTTGTTGCTACAGAGTCTAGTAAAGAAATGATTTGGCTACAAATTTTTATGGAGGAATTGGTAAAGAAGCAGGAGAATAGCGGGTTGTACTATGACAGTGAGAGTGTCATTCATATTGCAAAGAACTCAAACTTCAATTCAAATACTAAGCATATATAGTTCATGTACCATTTCATACGATCCATCTTGAAATATGAACATTTGAAGTTGGAAAAGATACATACTAGACAAAATCCTGCGAACATGTTAACAAAGAGAGTAACTAGAGAGAAACTGAGTTCCTACACAGTTTCGGTTCGCCTTCAATCATGAAAGTGAAGATGAGAAATTTTCCAGGTCCAAGGTAGAGTACATTCCAACAGGTACAGAAGTAGTGGAGTTGTTGTGATTAGTCTCTACGTGGGAGATTGTTGGTTATGAAGCCTGGTTATCTTCCTAATTTAAAGGTTTGTTTCAACCATGCTTGGACCCCATTCCCTAATGGGGGGTTGTGGGGGGTTTACCCCCTAATAATTGTCATGAGGGGGGTCCAGGTGGGGGTGACAACATTTTTTTTAGCCCCTCTTGGAAAGGGATTTGAGGGTAGTGCCCCTGAAGTGAAATATTGGGAAACATTGCCTTGCAAAATATTTTAATTTATTAGTCAATCTAGATCGTTTATTATAAGGTCGCAGATCTGATAGTAGAAGTTAATTTTAGGGTTTTCCCCCCTAGAAGGCAACCCTCTTTTATGAGGGAATTGTATTGTGGCTATTTATTATCGCAAATATTTTATTCTAAGAGAGGAGACTATGATAGAAAGAAGAGGAAGTTACAGAGAGTGTGTTGTAGGTTGTATCCCTTCATTTTGATGGATAATAAAATGGAAGGACCTAGAAATTTCTATGGTGGACGTAGCCCACACTGGGTAAACCACGTATATTTGTGTCTCTATTGTATTGTGTATCTTCTATGTTTTATTTCCACATTTTTTTTATTTTATTGCTCTATGATCCTGTTTTTATAACAGGGTCATAGCCTCCTTCTGGTTGGTGCTGAAGAACTTAGGGAGTTGGAGATTCCTTCAGGTTGAATCATGTAAATTAGGGGGTCATATCCTTCTTCCAGTTGGTGTTGGAGAATTCATGGAGTTGGAGCTTCCTTCAGGTTGGTGCCTTTAAATCAGGGGGTTAGTTCCTCCTTCTAGTTGGTGTTGGATAATTGGGAAGTTAGTTCTTCCTATGAATGTATTCTTGATATATATAAGAAAGTATTATGTGGTTTTCTCCCAATCGAGTTTCAACATAAATTTTGGTGTACTATGTATCTAATGTGATATTGTTGAATGGTACTTTGTATGGTTATATTCTCGTGATAGATTGAATGAAATAATAAATGATATACTTCCAATAAATTTGAAGTTTATATATACTTTGATTGAAAGTAGTAAAATGTGCTCATACTAATTCATCCCCCCCCTAGTATTCCAACAACATTTTCTATGGAATTATTTTACAGGCCTTCAATACCTAACAACATAACCAATTGGAGGGTCTTCAAATATGATCAATAGATCATAAATGTTTTGTGTATGGAAGATAATTTCAAATATTGTACCATTGATGAATTCTGACATGATCAAGGTATGCATTCACACATGCAAGGGTCCATAGACCAAGTAGATGGGGAAAAAAGAACTCTAGTAAATAACATTTCAAAGCCTGTGGTAAGACTTGATAAAATATATGACCTACAAGATAATATTAAGAGGGTTACCAATTGTAAAAAAAACAACTTATCAATGCAGTTTGAGGTGATTAATCTCAGGACAAATAACAGACCCCATAATGTTAACCTTGGCAAGAAATGCTCCCCATCTAAAAAACAATCCTTTATCAAGCTATTTAAAGAGTATAAATAAATATTTTCTTGGACATATGATGAACTTAAGATGCGTGACACTAAAATTATCCAACTTATCATTCCCATGAAGCCTCAAACAAAACCCTTTCACTAGAAATAAGGAAAAATGCATCCAAATTTGGAACCTTTGGTAAAGGCATAACTAAATAAACTCTTGGCTGCAAGAATTATTTTTCATGTGAAACACACTCAATGGATAAACAAATTGGTACCTATCAAGAAGAAGAAATGAGACATTAGATTATGTGTGGACTTTAGAAACCTAAACATGACCTTAGAGAAGGATAATTACCCTATACCCCATATGGAACAATTATCACAATGTGTCTCCAGATCAGAAATGCTATCTCTTCTAGATGGCTTCTCAGGCTATAATAAAGTCCTAGTTTCTCATGGAAATCAATTAAAAACCACTTTTAGAACCAAGTGGGGAACGTATGCATATATGAAGATTCATTTTAGGCTGATCAATGTAGGGGAAAATTTCCAAAGGGCTATGGATATTTCCTTCAAAAGGTTGATTGGCAGGTGTGTTGTGTTGTATCTTGATGATGTAACTATTTTTTCTAAAGATAAAAATGATCATGTCTATCACTTGAGAAAGATATTTGACAAGTGTAGAAGATATGACATATCTCTTAATCCTAGAAAAAAAAAATTGTTGTAAATGAAGGGAATATTTTGGGATTTATTGTACCCAAGGTTGGGATAATGAAAGAACTTGAAAGAACTGAGGCTATTTATAAAATTCCAATTCTCCACAACAAAAATTCCATGCAATCCTTTCTTAGGAAAATTAACTTTGTGAGAAGATTTGTCCCAAACTTTTATGAAAATGTCAAACTCCTCCAAGACATGATAAAAAAATGATGATTTTAAATGGGTCCCCAAGGAAAATGAATTATTTATAAGGATCAGGGAGGAAATAGAAAAATGCCCAACATTATTCAATTTGGAATTTCACAAATATTATATATTATACACGTTTTCCTCTGGCATTTCATTTGCAATAGTCCTCTCCCAAAAGAATGATGAGGGGAATGAGTTCCCAATTTATTTTATGAGTTCATGACTACAAGGAGAAGAGCTTGACTATTTGGAAGTAGACAAGCAAGCCTACACAGTCTTGAAGGTGGTTAATCACTTCATGTCATATCTGCTAAAACCCAAAACCAAAGTAATGGTACCATATCCTTCTTTTAGGAACCTTCTAGTTCATAAAGATTTAGGAGAAAAGAAAGATAATTGGATGAAATCCTTGCAAGAATACAACCTCGAGACCAGACCTGCAAAGATTGTTAATGGGTAGGGACTTTGTAAGTTGGCAGTCGAATCAACATGAAGTGAAGGTGGTGAGGAAAAGTTGTATAAGCAAGAAAACCTGCTTGAAGAATAAATTTGCTATATCCATGTAACCATTGATCCATGGAATTATGAAATGAAGTATTACTAACTCATGGAAATGATCCAAAATACCTTCAACCTAAAAGGAAAAGAGATTTCTTACTTAAATCCACCCAATATAAACTTGTTAAATGAATTTTGTTCATAAATAACTATGATGGCATCCTATTAAGATGCCTAGAGAAATTCGATGAAGAAAAGGTCTTATCAGAACTGCATGATGGTCCAACTAGAGGACATTTTGGAGGAGATACCACAACACATAAAATTATTAGGGTAGGATATTACTATCCCACCATGTTTTGATATGATCATGCACATGACAAGAAATGTGAAGAATGCTATAAATTATCTTGAAGGTAGAAGAAACCTACATTCCCCCTACAACTTGTCTCAATTGATTACCCATTTCAGCGAGGAGGCTTAGATATAATTAGGGAAATTAATCCCAATTCATCCCATATCCACAAATACATTTTGACTAAAAGAAACTATTTTACATTCTATATAGAAGCAATACCTCTCAAGGTGGTGAATGAAAATTAGGTGATATCCTTCCTTGAATCTCATATTATAACCAAGTTTGTTGTTCCTGAATATTTGGTGTTTGATAATGCTAGGTACTTTTCTTCATTAAAACTAACCAAATATTATCTTGAAAAGAACATCAAAATAAATTATTATCCTCAAGAAAATGGTCTAGCAGAATCCACTAACAAAAATGTGTTTAAAATTATTAAAAATATTGTAACATACCATCAAAGGAACTGACATTTATCCCTACGAAATGCCCTATGGGACGACATAGTAACACCCAAATATTCCCTAGGTAACTCTCCTTTCTTCGTATTATATGGACAGGAAGATATTGTTCCAACTCATACTTTCCTACCTTCTCTACAATTATCTTAGTCTATCCAAGAAGAGGAATTTCCCATCATGGAACATAGACTAAATAATCTCCTCAAACTAGGAGAAGAAAGAGAAAAATCCAAAAGAAAATTAACCCAGCATCAAGAATTGGTAAAGCGTTGGTTTGATAAATCCTCTATTAGTAATAAATATTTCCAAGAGGGAGATTTGGTTCTAAAATGGGACAAATACAATGAAATGAAAGGAAAATACACTAAGTTCCAACAATTACAGTTAGTCCCATATCATATTTGTGAAAATATCAGGCCTGGAACCTTCAGGATTAAAGCATTGTAAGGGGAGATCAAGGAGCTCCTTGTAATGGTCAAATTCTCAAGAAATATTTATCTTGATCACCTATGGTGATCTAGCCTTGCACGTACTAGGTTTATTTACTTTACACTTTTTCTTTCAAATATCTTGCAATCCTTTTAGAGTTATAATGCACAATTATGTTAATCCTTTGTGATTAATTTTTTGTTTATTTTGTATTTCACTCTCCTAATAAGGAAACTATTGATTCATCCTTGCCAGTCTTATGTAGCTTCCAATAGAACAATAGGAGTGCATAATGGATATAATTCATATTCCCCTATAAGTAGCCTTCAAAGTGTTCATAATTGGGAAAATTACCCTGCACAATTAAGTTAGATTCATAGAACATGGGAAATGGTATGACTTAATGGAAATCTACTCAACCCAATTAATATTGAGAAAACCTCAGGTTGTGAGAAGTAAAATTAGTCTGGTTTTTTTTTAATATAGAATTGTGTACCTATGTGATTACTCACATACTAAGCTTGTGGGGTTTCACAGTGAGGACAAGTTGATAACCAAATGTGTCTTTTGAGAAATTTTTGTGACATTATTGCACTCTGCATAAACACAATGATCATTCCTGAACTTTGTTGATGCATGGTAGCATCAAATAGGTACTTCCACATAGGCTTGGTGTCTAGCATGTGGAATTCATCCAAAGTATTTTACCTTGATAATTTACTTTAATTAAAGTAATTATTAAAATAAATTGTTTTTATTAGTGAGTTGAGTTTTATTTAAGGAAATTATTTAATTAGAATTAGTGAATTAAATAATAGACATTAATATCAAGTGAGGCGAGAAGTAATAATCAATCGCCAATCACTTTGGAGATTAGGGTTATGTTATAACTCAATATTATAAAAGCAAGGATAGGGTGAAGGAGAAGACACTTTCACATAGAGATATCAAAGAAGGACTTTAGTGTGGAGTCATTCGAGAGTGTACAAGAAAACAAGGAATTTTGCTTACACATGGTACATTGTATGAGTGAGGAGATCTCATTGACTGGGTGAAGAGAATTTCATCCAAGTGTTGATGCAGAGAGAGTTGGATCACAAAGGATTGTGATTCAAGGATATATCATATAGGTGGATAAGGAATTCCATCTAGATATCAATACAAGTTAGGGAGAACGGAGAATAGAGACAACCATAAGAATATCAAGAAGATCATAGCTATGACAGAAGTTACAAATCTGTACACACTTTTTAATGGAGACAGGCATGTATGTACACGGGTCTTAGTGAGGAAAAGTGAATATGTACATAGGTCTAAGTGGATACAGGCGCGTACAAGTTTTGGTACTTGATTATATGAGATTGTACAATGAAGGAGGAGTTTCTATGTTTTCATGTGATATTTATAGTTTTATGTATTTCTTTGTGGTCCATTTTTTAGTGTATGGGAGCCCTTGTAAGATTTGAAGTTATTTGAATGATAAGATTAGTTGATGAGAAGAATATCTTTATGTATTGTGCATGATATTTTGGTTTCCTTATTTATGCTCCCACTATAATGTTTAGTTGATTAATCAAATGTGATTTTATTCAATAATTTATTTATTTGGAATTAACTGTCGGGTGATGGGTAGAGGGAAATTTCAACATCGTATCAAAGCAGTCGCTTTGAGAGGGAGCCAATATCAGGTTACAAAAATGACAAATCTATTGGATCAGGGGTGTCATGATGGGTGTTTTAAGGACTAAGCACATATCCACTATATTTTGTAGTATATCTATCATATCTACAAGTAAATCTTATCATATCGATAACTAGCAATAAGAAATCGAAGGATGGATTTCAAGGAAATAGTCGTAGTGATTCAGAACTAGGGTTTTTCAGTCATACAGAGTTGTACACAGGTTGTGGAAGGAACATGCGTGTATGTACATAGGCATCTTTGGAGATAGTTGCATGTAAAATGGTTGTAATAAGAACAAGTGTTGTAAAATTGGTTTTTATTTATGTCAACCTTAGAAGAAGTGCATAAGCCTCTAGAAGTGATGGGTGTATTTGAAGAAGTCTCCAAAGTGATCCCCTTATGGCGCAACTTTAAGCATGGCCCTCAAAGGTAGTTGCTTTGAAGAATTCTACAAGAATCCCTGGAAATATGGTTAAATGGTTAAGTGGTTAGGAAGTGCCAAAGGTGTGGTCATGAATCTTGAAGTTGATTGAAGAAAAAGAGTATGAAGGACATTGCAAATGCATGAAAAACATCCATTGATTGATAGTCCTCGTCAAGTTGTCTCCAATGGTAGGTGGCATGCCATGTGTTTCCTCATGGTTGAGGTGTTATTCCCTATTAAATATGAAGCACCAAAGTATGGTCAAGAAGCCCTAGATCTAAGGTCAAGAATTTATAAGTTATCCCTAAAGTCGAGTAAAGGAGAAAAAGTTGTTGCAAACAAGAAGTTACAAGTCCGCTCAAGGTCAAGTAAAGAAGGTATTTGGAAGGGTATAAATGCACATCAAGAACCTCCAATTTTCATCATTCAATATTGTGATCTCTTAGTACAATATCAGAAGAGAATTTTAGAGGGAATATGAAGTGAATAAGGGAAGATGAAGTCTTGTGATGATGTGTTCTAAGGTGTGTTTTTTAAAGGTCATATTTCCATTTTCACTATAAAGTTTTTTATATAATGATTCAGATAGTGAAAATTGGAGGCTTTTGAGAAGACACATCAAGGTACATGTGGTAAAAATATTAGATTTTGGGTCACTGTAAGTTTGGAGATACACTCTATGGAAGATAGGGTTTTTGACTAGTCCTGTAACTAGTCTCAAACATGTGTTTAGGGTAAAATAGTCATAACTTCTTCATAGAGGGTCAAAATTCAGTGAGACTAATTGAATTAGAAAGAGTACAATATGTAGTATTTTTTTGTGAGTATCAGAATTAGATATTAAATATTGATTGTGTGGCATGTTGTACAAGTGTGATATCTAGAATAGGATAGTATTCAAGAAGGCCTACCATTTGCACTATATCTCTTTTTCAGTGATGTATCAAGGAGATAACCTTAGAGGAATTTCAGAGAAGATATCAAAGAATATTTGGTACAAATTTCAGACCTTGATTCATTATAGGGAGGAAGGAAGGGGAAAGGAAAGTGGGTTGGATCCTCCTTCTAGTTGGTGCTGGAAAATACAGGGAGTCGTAGCTTCCTTTAGGTTGGAGTCTATAAACTAGGGTATTGGATCCTCCTTCCAATTGGTGTTGGAGAATATAGGGAGTCATATATTCCTTTAGGTTGGAGCCTATAAATTGGGGGATTGGATCCTCCTTCCAGTTGGAACTTGAGAATACAGGGAGTTGTAGCTTCCTTTAGGTTGGAGCCTACAATTCAAGGGGTTGGATCCTCCTTCTAGTTGGAGATGGAGAATTTAGGGAGTTGTAGGTTCCTTCAAGTTGGATCCTATAAATAGGGGGTTGGTGCCTCCTTCCATTTGGTGTTGAAGAAGTTTGGAAGTTGGTGCTTCTGTGATTGTAATCTTGAAGATATATATTAAAAAGAATTGTGTGGTTTTCTTTGTTGAATTTTGTAACTATGGTCTGTTTTCATAATGTGAAAAGTGAAAAGTCATGTATGTTGGGGAGGCCAATTTAGTATAAATATATATAATAAATAAGTAGTTATTTATTATCCAAGGGACACATCCTTTCATGGATAGTCGCCATATGTTCTCTATATATGGAACACTCATCATTGTAATAATGCATCAATAATATATCATCTCATATGAAAAATCACCATGGTATGAGAGCTAGACTTGGCTTGAATCCGCCACGAGAGAGCCCGGGAAAATGAGAGATAGCTTGCTATGATACATAGCAACAGGGTAATGTTGTGTGTGTTGGTATTATATTTCCCATCTGGAATGACCAGTTCCATTTGAAATATTCAATAGGGAGAGCACGAATTTGGGGTGGATGATGGAAGCCTATGCCTCCAAGATCAAGTGACTTCCATTGAATATGTAGAAGGTGAAAGTGGTATGTGGATAATACTTTTCCTCATCTTGTGTAGGAAAAAATAGTATGATGATCAGGTAGTTGAAGGTTATCAGGATCAGGAAGCTGCTCCATGGAATCATGACCGATTGATTCTTTGGATAGAGCTAAATTCCTTGTTGGAAAGAATCTATGGATGTTAGAATCAAAGGGATGTTGGATATTAGTACATGGATTTTCTGATCTAATATTGTCATGCGCATATAACCTGTCGGTTTAGGTCACCAACCAATTCATAATGAGATGAATATCACTATTTTTTTTGCTGCCAATCATTCATCGAATCAGATGATTCTTTTTGTTTTCTTGCGTTTTACAGCATGATCAGTACCAAATTATATCGAATGTCTTCCATCAGGACTTGACTATGCCAACAACCATAATTACAAACCAAATATTTCCAAAATACATTTTATGACATTGAAATGGTAGTGTTGAAGGAGAAAACCGCGTCGTTGGTTTTCATCTCCACTGGAATTGAGTAGAATGTGCGAACTAAAATGAAATGCAAGTGATTATTGTGGATAATTGAGGTCGATCCGATGGCTCTGTGAAGGGAGATTGTGTGAGGGTAAGGACTGGAGAAAATTCCACATTTGAGTGGTGTATTCATATGGGAATAGGAGCCCATGATACATAAATTTGACTGTTGTCGAGTGAGGAATATTTTTTTGTCCATGAACAAGTTGAACCATATAGCCAATATGCTTACAGAAAGCTTTGGAAACTACTAAAAGATGCAAGCATAATTTGTGCCAAGTTCAAGCATGAGAGAGGTGCCTCCATTAAATGAGTCCTAGATCCATCATGTTTTGTAAAGAGCATGGATCATGCATCGATTCAAAGAGTCATATATGACCTTTATATATTTTCTTTCGTGCATTACATTCAGATTATGTGAGACCAACAAATTTTTTCCAGTAATCTCTTTATCCATGAAATGCATTGGCTTGAGAATCCATATAGGATATAAAAATGACAGAGACAACATCTGAGGAAATGCAGTGTGGAAATACAAAGTGAGATTCTCTGGCTTTACATTGTTGGTCGAGTTGCTAAGATACGATATTGGTGAAATCATGATTAATTCTTTGGATATATTACTTATTGCATTTTGTGTATTGGAGTTGCAGACTTGTGCAAGACTTTGTGAGATTTAAGCCACCCATAGTGAATTTTGTGGCAAAGAGGAATGTGGAATTCATCCTAATGTGCCTCAAATGATCATATGAAGGAACCGAGACATTGGTTTCATGAGTAAACCTTGATATGTCTTGGGGGAAATTGGTTCCATGAGGGAACCTCAATGTGTCCTAGAGAATACATTTGTTCCATGAGGGAACCTGGATATGTCTTAGACATGTGTTCCATGAGGGAACCATGATATGTCTAGTATGGACACAGTTCATGAGTGAGATGAGACATTGGTTTCATGAGGGAACCTTGATATGTCAATTAAGCCCCAAGATAACTTAGCTTGATCATCCTCAAGGGAATAACCAAACCTTGTAGGATGATCTAGCTCAAGTCTTGTGGATATCAACTACATCCATGACATGGTACAAAAGGGTGCAGTGAAGCTCTAGTACATCTCCACCGATGAGCATATAGCACTGTTGATGGGAAAAATTGACCATTCGTCAATTGGAAGAGTGGATCTGGTCCGGGGTTGTCTAATTAACCCAAGACGTTTGGATTAATTCACTCTGATGGGTTTAATGGCTCCATTTGCCAATCTAAAGTTCTAAAGGAAATGAAAAATAAATAAAAGAAACGAAAAACCTACTAAATAGTAATCACTAAAATATATATGTATATCTAAATATATATACATACAGTTTATCTAAATAATACTTATATAATAGTTCTATTTATCATATATACAATCTGTACAAATCACGAGTTTTAATCTGAACTCATAAAAATCGAATGTAAAACGGTTCTTTTAATGACAGTAATAAAGAAAGCGAAAATACTATCTGTTTTTGGTTTATTTTCTTGTTTGTATGCATTCACAAGATTAAACATTAAACTAATTAATTAAACAGAAATATACAGAAAGCGAAAAATTATACTATATATAAAAACTTCTATAATAAGCAAGCAAATGAAGTAAAAGAACAGACTGGCCTATTAATGCATCCCATGTCTATTCAGAGAATATCCAGCCACCTTATCCGAGAGGTAAACCTACAACAAATCTTAAGATTGCTCCGAATAAACACGAAACAATATGTTAGAAACTGAGTTTTGATAACAAAACATATAATGGAGACAGTCACAGTGATCTTATGATTTACAAGTAACTACAATGAATTAAATCTTCTTGTAAGAACTTGTATTTAAACGTTCAACAGGAAATTAGAGATAAATCTCATAATATGAATTGAATCGATGATCACCCTATGTTGTATCTAAAACATGACATATGGACAACATGTAAGAAATGAATTATCGCAACTCATAATAAATCATAAATACAACAACTATCATCATCTATTATCACATCGAAATAATCAAAACTTAAACTAAAACATCTTACACAAAAGCTAAAGCTGTAATATGCATTATGTTCCATTTAAGTCTGTGTGTAATTGTCCATACTTCGGCCCCAGGCCAAGATGCCTCTGTTTAAAAAATGATAGGTTTATAAAGGCCTCAAAAAAGTAACTGTTTCTGTTCCTGAGATCAAATATTTGCTTCAAAAATAAAGGGGGATGCAACCACCCTAATCCTACTAAATCCTCCAAAACTAACAACAGTTCATTTCTGTTCATTCAAAATACATCATAGATATGACTGGAAGGTCTCAAGAGTGCCTCAAATCAATTTTGAAATCATGGATCCCTTAATATCCTGAAAGAAAAGGAAAATAGAAAGATTTCAGATATATTTTCTGTCATTAATTTACACAATTCAAATTAACATAACTGGCTATAGAATCTTGCGATTATGTAGCTAGTTATTATAGTAAATGAAATCTCATTTTATTTAATGAATAAAACAAACTAATTTAATAATGAAATATATCTTATTCAACAAACCAAATAATCTAACTTAAGAATGAAAACAAACATGCTATTAATTTAAGAGATCATACCTCTAACCATGAAATCAAATTGTATCATGAAACCTTGGAATTTACAATGGCTGTAGCAGCCTCAACGTTTTTAAATATCACATGACCTGTGGGTTTATTTGAATTTTTTGACAGTCATTAGGATGGATAACTTGTTCACAGGCCTGCTCTATAACCTTTTGATTGAGAAAGGGTTTGTTGTAAGAGGTTGAGGCACAGACCTGAGTAGGTGGGAAGGGCACTGTAGCAATGTCTGTAACAAAATAAAATAATAATAAAAAAAACGCTCATCTTACCCGACACAAACATTCTGAGAAATTTACCTCCAAAGGTTGAGGCATAGCTCTGCAATGGTACATTTTTTGGAGAAACTGCTCACGATGAAGATAAAACGGATAATTTCGGTTATGGGTTTTAAAGGGTTTGTTCTAATACGCAGCGTTTTTCCCAGAATCTCTCCCGCAAAATCGTGTCTCCAACAGGCAAAAAAAATGAGATTAAACTTTGCTAACAAAAGTGTAAAACTTCAAGGCTTGCAGGGAGTCCTGTAGCTTGACTCAAGAAATCCTCGGTAACCTCCAGTTGCACATCACCAGCCTTCTCTCTACAACCATCAAAGGAGAAAGTGAATTCTTGGGAAACCTGTAAATTGAAACCTTGAAACTTCCTAATGAAAATGAGTCAAACACTTCTCTCCAAATCTCCTCTGGCATCATCGTATAAGAGCAGGGTTTGGATACCGTTTGGTTCAATTCTCATGACAGGAGCCATACTAGACAAGAGGGTAATCAAACAATCACAACATACAGGGAGGGTTTGTGAAAACAAAACAGAGCCATAACCCTGAGCCCAACAATGAACAATGTAAAGACTCATACGATGGGATGGACGTTTAATTGAAATGCATGTGAAGTAGGTTTGTGAAGCCCAAGGCCATCCTTAGAAATGATGGCAGTCTACAAATCGTACGCCACCTTTGCGTTCAGTACGATCTAGGACCAAAGCTTTAAAATGAAAATAAGTGTACGCATCGTGGGTTTGATCACAAAGTTTGGGTAAGTCAAAAATAAAAAAAATAAAAAGTTTTGTAAAAGAAACGTAGCCAAGAATCAAACCAAAACCATACTAAAAATCAAATCGTGGGGGTCCTTTGTTCATAAAATCATCAATCTCTTAAGCATGCTTGGAATTGAAAGGATCAAAACAAAGAGAGTAGCATCTTCATGGTAAGGAACCAAAACTCCATAATAAACTATATGAACAATTTGCCTTTAATGAAATCTTAAAACATAATAGTAATCACAGTCGCAAGTTTTCATGCTTTCAGTCATGAAAACAAAGCATGAATAGACAGTAGGGAAAAGTGACAACTTACAACTGTCGTTTCGGGAACTGCTCATGAAGAGTAATAAAATTTCATGACCCTAGTTAGGCAGCTTTCTATATCATTTAATTGATATAAAAATTCAAAAACATGTTAAGCTGCCAACAATGGAGACATGCTGGGAGAAGCAGTTATATCTGCAATACAAACTAGTTCGGGTTGGAGAATTCTGAAAAACTTCAAATCGAAGAACAACCGCAAGGTTATTTGAACATCTTTTTAAAAGAACCAAACGAAACCCAGTTTCATATACCTTTCGTTTAAAAGAATGAAAACTGGTGACAAACTTATCAAAGAAATCCACGATGTTAAAGTTAAAATCTCCAATACTGTTGACAGGTGCACTGCTGCCAGCAGGCATCCATAGCCTCGATAGGGATGTCAATTAAACCACTCTGAAGTCTGTATCCTGCCCAAGAAATTTCAAATCAGAACGAAGGATGCTTATGGCCAACACAAGGTTTATACCTGAGAATTTTCTTTTACCTAACATTGCTTCGCTACCAGCGGGTCTGTTCAGTACCCTGACAAAGTTATCTTGGCATCATGCATGCATTTATCTACTGCCAGCAGACCTGTTCAATGTCCCGGTGGGTTTACAAACACTTCCCACATCTCTCTGAGAGTTTATTCACATTCTGATATAGTTTTAAAGATATTAGAAAGAGCAGGGTGACGCTGAAAATTCCAAATTTTTTTTTTTTAAAACACAACTTAATATTTCCATAGGCCTTTAAATTTTTCTAGCAAACCTTCATCAAGATCTGGAAAACAGTTCATTGATAGAACTAATTTTCAAGGATAGGGAGACATCATTGAGTTGCTTTCTTAAGAGCAGGGACAGCGTAAAAATATTTTTAAATATGGTTGTGAATACTTTCAAGTGCAGATTGAAACCAAGGAATCGACTTTCAGACAAAATGACACCTTTAACCAGCCTACAATTTTAGAGAAATACAACAATTAATGCTCTGACAACCTTTAGCAGCTATTTTCGAGGGGAAGTATTTTGTTTCTCTTTCTCTGAGCTAGACTCTAATACAGGGATGTTTGACTCAAAAGGACCGGTGAAATAAAAATGAAAACAAAACAAAACAACAAAGAAAAATTGGAAAGCAAAGAAATCAAAACAACAAAATATATACAAAAGGTGTATCTGAAAACATCATGCGAAAAATCTCTTGGGAGACTGAAAGAAAATAAAAAAATCATGATTGATGTGAAAGCAGTCCTGCTCGTGGTACCTTGGATCAGGGTTGAAGTCACAATTCATATCTCTTTACTCTCCAATTAAGATTTTCATGACGATACTGCGTTTTTTGAAAATAAATATTCAACAAAAAGCAAAGAGAAAAGGATCAAGCGGAATTCCCTGACAACAGTCATATTATGGTTCTCGTGGTGCACCCACTTGCGTTCATGACTTCATTATTACAAAGAGAAATAGTGAGGAATAGAACTGAAAGAAAACCTATTCCTAACACTACCCTAACTACTAAACAAATCAGAATACTATGTGAAGTCATGCTTCCAATGTAGCCATTGGAGTAACTCCAATCCTGCAATGGAAACAAAATCAAACATTACTAACAAGAATGGTAATATATAAAAAAATGACATAAATATATCACACTTACCTTCATAATCATTATTTAGAAACAAAGTAAGCATGATCTTACCATTCCCTCGAAAATTCTTGATGTATGAATCCTCTAGCCATTGTGCAATCTTGTCGTGATAAGGGTCATAATGGCATGAGCGAGTGTAAGTAAGTTTGAAAAACTTGTCAAGATTATGAGGAAATGAAATAACCATCAGCCAAGGCTGAAGTGCCCCATCCTCCTGACAATTCTCTAAGTGTTCATTAATTTCTTCACATGGAGGATCTAAAAGAAATATGTCACGCCTACTTCCAAGATACTTAGGTAAAAAGAAAGCAAGCACAACTTTATATTTATTATGAAATTTTTTAATATACGAATATTCAAGCCATCCTAAGATCCTGTCACAAAAATGAGGATGCAAACCATGACTTTGGTAAAACGAATATATCAATGGGGAAATCATCATAAGAGGATTCGTGACATCAATTAGATCATTGGTTTGAATGTTTCCTTTGATGAGATTTATCATTTCAAAATGTGAAGCATAAACATTAAGATTCGAGCTAATCAAAGAACGAATATGCAACATAGAATGTTTGATCTCCATAAGATATAGTGCATTGTCTTTTTCAACAATAAACTGTGTAAAATCATCTCACAACATGTCCTTTTCCCATGTGAGTGATGAAAGTGAAAGAGCGTCAAACCTGACTTCATCAATGTTAGGTTTGGAATTAATTTCACCAAAATTTAGCATATTGAAAGGATATGATTGTGGTGGAAAAGAGTAGGATGTTGTGGGTAAGGTGTCAAGTCCAACAGAATCTAGGAAGAGATCAGGATATAAAGAATAAAAGGAATAAAAAATAAGCACATGAAAAGAATCTCCTCAACTACGATAATTAACAATGGTATTCTCAAGACATTTCTCTTCATTTTCTTTAAAACTCTTTCTCTGTTTTGGTGATGAATTTCTCAACATAATATGATCATCTGGATTTGCCTTCTGTATGCTAGATAATTCAAAACTTTCATGGAAAACATCTGATCTTTCATGTTGATAAGGTACGATTTGTAGATGAGGGCTTAGGGTTACTTCTTCCAATTGCAGATATACATCTCTAATCAGTTTCATTGGGATGTTAGAATGCTTAAGATCATTTTCATCACCTAAGTCTTCTTCAATAACTGAATTCAAATACTGATTAGAGCAAGAGTTATAAGAATGATGATATTCACCTTGACCAAGAATCGAATCTTCTTCCACGCTGGTCGAAGACAGAAAATATAATGATTCAGAGGAAAAACCAGTTTGGTTGTCGATAAGAACCTGGTCAATAGATTCTACCTCCCTTGCTTGTTCAAATTTTTTGGATAGATTCCTCTCATCTTGCGAACCAAATTCTTCTCGCAATCGAGTGATAGGATTTGCAACTGGTTCTTCATTCGCAATTGAATATGACTGGATGGAAGGGACGCAAGCATCATAGTAGAGATTTAATACAAATGACATGTCATCGAGATTAAATTTACAGAGGATATGATAGATTCTTGTCAAAAAGTATTCTGAAGATGAATCGCTATTGATTAGCGAAGTATGAAATTCTTCACATAATTGATCGAAATCATAAATTTCAAAAGCATCTAGAAATTCATCTACATATTGAAACCCATAAAAAATGTGACATGCTAGAAAGGATTTGAACCAATGTTTAATCCGACCTCTAAAAGTAAAAGAAAACAATTTTCATAAAACTCTTAAATCTGAGATGTCATGTTTGATGCATTTGCACCAAAACTTGTTAAGGTGGTGTTTAGCAGCTGTATTGCCTCCACCATCAAAGGTGAGTTTGGACAAGCAAGAGATTGTCTCATTGGGAACATCGGGTAATGAGAAGTGGAAAGCATATTCCAACACAGTGATTTGGGGAGCCATGGGGAAATTGAATACATTTAAAATAAAGGCTCCTACAAGGCTAGCTTGTCAGTTGACCCTCCTTCTAGCACCATTTGTTGACGGGGGAAATTGACCGTTCGTCAACTCGAAGAGTGAATCCGGTCTGGGGTTGTCTAATTAACCCAATCCGTTTGGACTAATTCACTCTGACGGGTTTAATGGCTCCGTTGGCCAATCTAAAGTTCTAAAGGAAACGAAAAATAAATAAAAGAAACAAAAAACCTACTAAATAATAATCACTAAAATATATATGCACATCTAAATATATATACATGCAGTTTATCTAAATAATATTTATATAATAGTTCTATTTATCATATATACAATCTGTACAAATCACGAGTTTTAATCTGAACTCATAAAAATCGAATGTAAAACGGTTTTTTTAATGACAGTAATAAAGAAAGCGAAAATGCTATTTGTTTTTGGTTTATTTTCTTTTTTGTATGCATTCACAAGATTAAACATTAAACTAATTAATTAAACAGAAATATATAGACAGCGAAAAATTATACTATGTATAAAAACTTCTATAATACGAAAGCAAATGAAATAAAAGAACAGACTAACCTATTAATGCATTCCACGTCTGTTCAATAGAGAATATCCAGCCACCTTATCTGAGAGGTAAACCTGCAACGAATCTTAAGATTGCTCCGAATAAATGCAAAACAATATGATGGAAATTGAGTTTTGATAACAGAACATATAATGGAGACAGTCACAGTGATCTTATGATTTACAAGTAACTACAGTGAATTAAATCTTCTTGTAAGAACTTGTATTTAAACATTCAATAGGAAATTAGAGATAAATATCATAATATGAATTGAATCGATGATCACCCTATGTTGTATCTAAAATATGACATATGGACAGCATGTAAGAAATGAATTATCTCAACTCATAATAAATCATGAAGACAACAACTATCATCATCTATTATCACATCGAAATAAACAAAACTTAAACTAAAACATCATACACAAAAGCTAAAGCTGTAATATGCATTATGTTTCATTTAAGTCTGTGTGTAATTGTCCATACTTCATCCCCAGGCCAAGCTTCCTCTATTTACAAAATGATAGGTTTATAAAGGCCTCAGAAAAGATAATTGTTTATGTTCCTGAGATCAAATATTTGTTTCAAAAATGAAGGGGGATGCAGCCACCCTAATCCTACTAAGTCCTCCAAAACTAACAACAGTTCATTTCTGTTCATTCAAAATACATCATAGATATGACTGGAAGGTCTCAAGAGTGCCTCAAATCAATTTTGAAATCATGGATCCCTGAATATCCTAAAAGAAAAGGAAAATAGAAAGATTTCAGATATGTTTTCTATCATTAATTTACACAATTCGAATTAACATAACTGGCTATATAATCTTGCGATTATGTAGCTAGTTATTATAGTAAATGAAATCTCATTTTATTTAATGAATAAAACAAATTAATTTAATAATGAAATATAGCTTATTCAACAAACCAAATAATCTAACTTAAGAATGAAAACAAACATGCTATTAATTTAAGAGATCATACCTCTAACCATGAAATCAAATCGTATCATGAAACCTTGGAATTTACAATGGTTGTAGCAGCCTCAACGTTTTAAAATATCACATGACCTATGGGTTTATTTGAATTTTTTGGCAGTCATTAGGATGTGTAACTTGTTAATAGGCCTGCTCTATAACCTTTTTATTGAGAAAGGGTTTGTTGTAGGAGGCTGAGCCATAGGCCTGAGTAGGTGGGAAGGGCACTATAGCAAGGTCTGTAACAAAATAAAATAATAATAAAAAAAAATGCTCATCTTACCCGACACAAAAATTCTGAAAAATTTACCTCCAAAGGTCGAGGCATATCTCTGCAATGGTCCATTTTTTGGAGAAACTTCCCACCTTGAAGATAAAATGGCTCATTTTGGTTCTGGGTTTTAAAGGGTTTGTTCTAATTCGCAGTGGTTTGCTCAAAATTTCTCCCACAAAATCGTGTCTCCAGCAAGCAAAAAAAACAAGATTAAACTCTGCTAACAAAAGTGTAAAACTTCAAGGCTTGCAGGGAGTCCTGTAGCTTGACTCGAGAAATCCTCAGTAACCTCCAGTTGCACATCACCAACCTTCACTCTACAACCATCAAAGGAGAAAGCGAATTCTTTGGCAACCTGTAAATTGAAACCCTGAAACTTCCTAATGAAAACGAGCCAGCCACTTCTCTCCAAATCTCCTCTGGCATCGTCGTATAAGAGTAGGGTTTGGATACCGTTTGGTTCAATTCTCATGACAGGAGCCATACTGGATGGGAGGGGAATCAAACAATCACAACATATAGGGAGGGTTTGTGAAAACAAAACAAAGCCATAACCCCGAGCCCAACAATGAACGTTGTAAAGACTCATACGATGGGATGGACGTTTAATTGAAATGCATGCGAAGTAGGTTTGCAAAGCCCAAGTCCATCCTTAGAAATGATGGAAGTCTTCAAATCGTATGCCACCTTTTCATTCATTATGAGCTAGGACCAAAGCATTAAAATGAAAATAAGTGTACACATCGTGGGTTTGATCACAAAGTTTGGGTAAGTCAAAAATCGAAAAATCAAAAGTTTTATAAAAGAAACGTAGCCAAGAATCAAACCAAAACCATACAAAAAATCAAATCGTGGGGGTCCTTTGTTCATAAAACCATCAATCTCTTAAGCATTCTTGGAATTGAAAGGATCAAAACAAAGAGAGTAACATCTTTATGGGAAGGAACCAAAACTCCATAATAAACTATATGAACAATTTGCCTTTAATGAAATATTAAAACAAAATGGTAATCACAGTCGCAAGTTTTCCTGCTTTTAGTCATGAAAACAAAGCATGAATAGACAGTAGGGAAAAGAGACAACTTACAATTGTCATTTCAGGAACTTCTCATGAAGAGTAATAAAATTTCATGACCCTAGTTAGGAAGCTTTCTATATCATTTAATTGATATAAAAAGTCAAAAACATGTTAAGCTGCCAACAAGAAGATAGTTTGATGAAGCCCTTATCCAAAGGGAAGTTTGTATACTTGAGGGACAAGTTGGGGCTTGTCGAGATTACTCCTTTGGTTGAGAGGGAGTGTTGATATTCTTTCATTTTGGATAGTCAGTGTGTTGTGGAGAATGGTCCAGGTTGGACAGATTGTTGATATATCATGGGCTGACATTTTCTGTGGAAAATGGTCCATGAATGACATTCTTCTGTGGCACAAAAGGTGACCTAATAAGGATGAATGGTTCACCCCTATGAAATGGATGGTGACCTGATTAGGGAGGTTGGTAAAGGACTGACATTCTCATGTGGCATAGATGGTGATCTGATCAGTACTAATGGTCTGTTCTTATGGCATGGATGGTGACCTGATTAGAGAGTTCGGTAAAGGAATGAAATTCTCTTGTGGCACAGATGGTTACCTGATTAGGATGACTGGTCCTCCCCCTATGGCACATATGGTGGCCTGATTAGGGATTTTGGTACAATATTGACATTTTCTCTATGGAAAATATGGTGACCTGATTAGAGAAAAAATGTCCAGGACTGACATTCTTCTATGACATATGTAGTGACCTGATTAGAAGAATGGTCTATGTATCCCATGGCTTGGATTTCAACACCTAGAAGGATTGGAATTCTTCCTCTAGCACAGATGGTGACTTGATAAGGAAGAATGGTCCTTATAGTCACGTGACACTCTGTTGAGTGCATGAAAACTATGGGACACATGCATAGTCGTGAGACTATGGTGGATATTGTGTGTCTTTGGACAATAGTTGTATGTGAATATAGTGGTTGTGTATCACTCGAAGTGACTGTGTGTCATTGGACAGTAGTTGTGTGCCACTAGAAGTGGTTATGTACCACTAGACAGTAGTTGTGTACTACTATGGATCAACACAGTCATGTTCTATTGGATGGCATTGTAGTAGTTGTGCTACTAGTTGATTATCATGAATACTACTAGATCACTTGGAGTAGTTGTGTGATGCTTGATCATAAAGACTGTGATGGATGATTCGCACTACCAATGACATGGTAGTAACTGTGTGCTACCAGTTTATTACAGAGTAGTCATTGGACTACTATATGAAGACATCATGGAAAGATACCTCCCTAGCTAAGAGGGAGTGTTTATGTTTCAACATCGGGCAGACATTCTCCCATGATTGGTCATGGTGATTTGACCAGTGGAGAATGGCCCTAGCGTAGTCTTCAAAGAAAATAAGAGTCAATGTGCTAGTGTTCCTCCAATGTGTGGAAACATCGGGAAGACATTCACCTACAGGGGTGTACCTGTGGTGAATGTCTCGAGTAAGCATCAGGCAAACATTCTCCTAGACTGGGATACAGACCAAGGGAGATAGGATACATTTATCACAAAGGTGTACTTGTGGTAAATGAGATTAGGCATAGTCCTTCCTTGATCATGAAAAAGAATAATATGGACTCGATGTGCTTGAGGTGATTTCTATGTGTTAGTTATCATCAATATGACATTCACTCACAAGGGTGTACCTATGGTGAAAGACCCTGGTGTGGTATTTTTCCTAGTCGTGGTGATTTGACAAGGAATGATAAAGGCTTAAGATGATAGATTCTATCACATGCGGACCGAAAGTGATATTGATCTCAGAGAAATTCAATTGGCTCAGAGGGAGAGCCGCAATGGGAGTTTCCCCTCTATTCAGGTGGGAGAGAAACATCTCCCAATACTGATAGACAAGTGTCATGAGTCTAGGGTGAAGTTTGTATACTTCATATACAAGATTTGACATGATGTAGAATGTCTCCCTCGTTGAGAGGGAGTGTTGATGTTTGGACAACATCGGGAAGACATTCTCCTAGATTGTGTCATATGATAGGATGTTGCTAATGATGTAGATGATTATGATGATGATGATATTTTTGATATGACCTTTTCATAGATAGTTTTTTTGTCAACTTGAGTACATTTATTTGGTTGTTATGAATACCTTCCTAGTTAAGAGGGAGTGTTGAATTTTGTAACTATGGTTGGCCTTCATAATGTGAAAAGTGAAAAGTTTTGTCTATTGGGGAGGGCAGTTTATTATAAATATATATAAAAAATAAGAAGTTATTTATTATACAAGGGATGCATCCTTTCATGTATGGTCACCATATGTTCTCTATATATGGAACACTCATCATTGTAATAATGCATCGATCATATATCATCTCATATTATCTCATATGAAAAATCAACATTCTCCCATTTAGGTTTCCACATAAAATTTGTGTGTATTGTGCATATGTGGTTATATGTTTATGATATGTTAAATACAATCATAAGTGAATGGAATTGATGATAAGTTAATGTTTACATGTTGTGATTAAAAAAGGTTAAAAAAAATCAATATTGATTTACCCCCCCTCTCACTATTGGTGAATATTCCAACAACAGGCACATACATATAAGGGTTCCAGTAAGGAAATTTGCATACATACATAGGTTCGATTGATGTTTAGATCTGTTAGGACCAAAAAAAAAACCTCACGAGGATATGAATCCCCCTTCATTTGTATAGAGGTGGTACTCCTCTTTGGATGAAAGATATAGCTGGGATGTCTTGGATTAGGGAGAATGCTAGACAACAAACCCTAGATATGTATTGTTTGAATTTATTCAATAAAATGGTTCTTAAATAACCTAGTCTGATATTTATGTGTAACAAGAAGTCTTTTAACAATAAAAATAATTGGAGGGATTCAATACCAAAATATACTTATGCTCAACATCTAATATACAATATTCTTAATCACATACAAATACTTCCATATCTTCTTCACGAGAAATAAGAGAGAATAATTTGATCATCTCATAGAATTTTAAAAGAGTATTACTTTCAATATCAAAATATAATTTGATAGGTCAATTTCAAATATCTCATACTCAAGACTCAAAGTTACAAGATACAATCGAAATTAACCCCAAAGTGATTATTTGTGGAGCTTTATTCATGAAAAATATTCTTCATTACTAAATATTTGATAGTCATATACATGGTTGTAAATACTCCATGATCATATAAATAATTTTTCTTGAATAATACAAGAAGAACACTCAAGAACTCAGCCTTGTGCTTAATTCTAAGATTCAAGCATAAAGTTATGAGAAATGGTGTAGAAGAATAAAAAGAGTGGAAAAGATAGATATTTTTCTTCGTTGATTAGAAACTTCATTGGATATTATGTCTGTACCTTTTTCTTTTGATCTTCTTCCCCTACACCTCTGATTATCCAACCCTTGATGAAGCACTTCTTCTCTTTTTAAAATTAAATCTTCTAACTACTTGAGTAGTTAGGGATTTTCCCTTCTTGAATTTCTTGTACAATTTAACTTTAATTAGTGACTCAATTAAGTGTCTTTAATGAGTTCACATCATTAACATCCACATATTTCAAATGGGTCTCTTTTTTTTTAATAAAATTTTTCATATAAACTTTTATTCTCAAAAATTTAATTAATTTCCCTTTTAAAAGGGTGAATGTGTTTTAATTGTATGGATAGTATAATAAACTTTTCAGCCATGTAAATCATTTCATATTTGATATTCATCTTCTTATATTTCCAACGATATAATTTTTTTCCAAATATGACTCATGGATCTCAAGATATGAGTTTGCAAAGTTGAGTTGTCAAGTAGGCTCATATTAAAACAAGTTGACTGTTCTTTTAATTTCTGGGGGAAATGTGGCCAATTTCAGCCCTTGAAACTAGTACCATCATCTTCTTAATTGAAATATATTTCCAATGGTATTAAATTTGTGTGATTTCATCACCCAGAGATCAAGTTATGGCCTCTACAAGATCGTGACTCAACAACCGTAGATTGAGTTTGATGAGACAATCTTGGCCCTTGGATTGAATTTTGTGCCCACTTTATGAGAATTCGACATTTTGTGGTAAAAATATTATCGCACATGCATGTGAGTATGGGAGTGTTTATTATATATAATTCTAAGTATAATGGACACTTATTAAGAAACATGAAAAGAGAAGAAGGATATGGAGCTTAAGAGCTCGACCTCCCCTTAGGAAATTGATTAATAAAATATATTTTGACCAAAATTATCCTCCATCTCATTCCCATTCATTGATGAGTCAACCATTCACTTGTTTCCACATGTCTTACACTCAAATGTCACCATGTGTCTTCATATGATAGCTTAATAATATGCCACATGTAATCAATAATAACATGTCATGTGTCATGTGTTGAGTGGATGTGATATGTAACCAATACTAACATGCCATGTGTCACGTGTTAAGTGGATTCCATATGTGGGAATCCCATTGGTTAGTAAAAATTCCATTTCATCCAATCATGGGATACCACATGGCATCACTCCATATGTTTCCGCGTGAAATAATTCGATTGGTTGTTGGTAGGAATATCATTGGTTAATAAAAATGTCATTTTATCCAATCATGGGATACCACATGTCATTTTATCCAATCATTGGATTCCATATGTGGGAATATCATTGGTTAATAAAAATTCCATTTCATCCAATCATGGGATACCACATGGCATCACTCCATATGTTTCCACATGAAATAATTTGATTGGTTGTTGGTAGGAATATCATTGGTTAATAAAAATGTCATTTTTTCCAATCATGGGATACCACATTGGTTAATAAAAATGTCATTTTATCCAATCATGGGATACCACATTGGTTAATAAAAATGTCATTTTATCCAATCATGGGATACCACATTGGTTAATAAAAATGTCATTTTATCCAATCATGGGATACCACATTGGTTAATAAAAATGTCATTTTATCCAATCATGGGATACCACATGTCATCTCTCCATAGGTTTCCACGTGGAATAATTTTATTGGCTGTTGGTTCTTGGATTTAATTTTAAAATATGAATAAAGTATGGAAAGGGAAAGGGACGAGAAGGGGGTAAGTGAGGATAGTTAGGGAGGGGGGAAATGAGGGTAGCGGAGGTAGGGGGTGATGTAGGGTGATGTACAGGATTGTAATATCTAGATAGTGAGTCACAGTTTCAAAGATGAGGGAGTGTGAGGGGGTGAGTGAGTGTGGCAGGTTCACTAACCTTCCATGGAGAGGAAAGAGTGTTGGGTTGGGGAGTGAGTGAAGTGAGGGGATAGGGAAAATAATTAATGAAAAGAAAGAGGGTGGAGGTGAGAACATGAAGAGATAAGGAGGAAAGGAATACCATAAGTCTATCCATCCAAAAGATTAAAAATAAACTAAGTGTGGTATATATAAAAATAAATTAAGTGTGGATTAAAGATATAGGAGAGTAGAAATAAAACTAAGTGTTGAGAGGAGAGGTAAGTGTAGTGAAAAATAAAATATTCCCAAGGTTTTACGTGGTATATCCACAGGATATATGGTGGTGCATTCCAAAAAATAATCCAAGAAAATGGACATGGTTTCGAGATATTCCAAGAAAATGAAGATAGTTCCAAGAAATTGTAATTCCAAGAAAATTGTCTTTGCCGCAAAGTGAAGAAGCGTTCATTGGGTGTTTGAACATAAACTTGGATATCTTGAGCATATGAACTTGGATTTTGAATCCGAAAAATGTGTGGAAAAGTTGAGACTGAGGAATACACAATGAAATCATTATCATTCAAAAAAAATATTATTTTATTATTCAAGGAGTAGGAAACTATAGATGACCAATTTTGGTCAACAGGTTCCAATGGTGATAGGTGCGTACAGGTAAGTAAAAGACATTATAGGGACAGTTTTAGCAAAAGGTTATTAGATCATATCTTGAATATGGAAACTGAATTACGATTCGAGGATAGGTTGGATGGGGATTCCAACTATAGTCCTTGGAATGATACAATCATGTTTGTGTTGATGGAGAACAAGATTTGGTAATTTGCTAATACTGAGATCACTCCTCCAACAGATGTGAAAAAACTGGTCATACATAATCATAATGATGTGAAATCCATGCACATAATACTAGATGGAGTCAAGGATCATTATATCCCTCATTTATTGGGGAAGAAAACCTCCAGGGGCATGTGGGAGGATCTGAAGAGTTTATTTCGGATTAAGAATGAGAATCACAAAATAGTTATGGGAGAGAAGCTTAGAGACACAAAGATGTCAGGATCAGACATGGTGACAACCTATCTCACATGGATTTGATAGGTTCGATATGTGTTGGATGCATTTGGGGAGATAGTGACTCATTCGAAATTGGTTAGGATGGAACTAAAAGACTTCATGAAGCAATGGAAACCATTCATCAAAGGGATCGTGGCACATGAGAACCTCCATGATTGGATGAGGTTGTGGGATGACTTCATTTAGGAATAAATTCTAAATGAAGAATTGAATTGAGGCCGACATAATAATGTTGATGAGAACCTTGCTCAATGCTAATGAAAACCTTTCTCTTTCAAGCTAGGAAAATAAAGGAAAGTTCAAGAAGATTGCCAATGGAAAGTCTACCTCTCAAGATGACAATAAGAACATGAGAAAATTCAAGTTCTTTACATTTCACAAGTTTGGGAATTATGTAGGAAAATTTACGAACAAGAAGAAGGGTCGGAATGAAATGAAACCAAAGGTAGCTATGTCTACAAAGGATCAAATGGATGAGCTTGCCAAGAAGTTTGAACAAATATATTTCTTACATGTTTCCTAGACTTCCTCGGGAAGCATATCAGTTGGTGCATGGATAATAGATAGTGGAGAGACATGTCATATGACAGGATCACAGGATTTTTTTGAGATATTCATAGAGTCAGACTCATGTGTGCATGTGGAACTTGGTATGGGGACCAAACATGTAGTAAAAAGATCTAGAACAATTCCATTATAGATGGGTTCGTGAGGCATCTTGATAGTGATGGACATGCTATGATTTCCAGAACTGAAGAGGAGTGTGTTCTCAGTATCAACAATTAAGAGGGGATTTTATGTATTAATCTAGGATGGATAGGCGTTGATCAAGCCCAGAGGATATAGCTTAGACACAATAGTTGTTTTTAGAGTTAGAGAGAGAAAATTGTATAGGCTAAAGGGACAACCTATCCGAGCAATGGAAAGTAGAAAAGTGGTAGAGAACAAGGAGAAGGTATCCCCGAAGATCGAGAATCTCAGAGGGAGTTAGTCTTTAGGTTTAGGTGGGAAGTATCAGCCTTCCAAGTCTGTCAAGGGGTCATGGTTTGAGATGACCATGCAATATGCTTAGGAGTAGGAGGATTTTAGGAGCACGATGAGAGGGAAGTCTTCAAAGACATCTCCAAGCGATATGGAAAGGATATCTTTTATTTTATAGGGAGCAATGATGGTAGTGGATCTGGTAGCGAAGACATAGCCACATTTAGGTGGTAGAAGTACTTTCCTCCTTAAGAGGGACTGTTGATGCATGGTAGCATAGGATAGGTACTTCCACATAGGCTTGGTGTTTAGCATGTGGAATTCATCCAAAGTCTTCTACCCTTATAATTTACTTTAATTAAATTACTTATTAAAGTAAACTTATTTGATTAGTGAGTTAAGTTTTATTTAAGAAAATGCTTTAATTATCATTAGCGAATTAAATAATATCCATCGATTTCAAGTGAGGTGAGAAATAATCTCAATCGTCAATCACTTTGGATATTAGGGTTAGGTAATAACTAAATATTTTAAAAGAAATGATAGGGTGAAGGAGAAGACACTTTCACATAGAAATAGCAAAGAATGATTTTTTCTAGTGTAGAATCATTCGAGAGTGTAGAAGTAAAGAAGGACTTTTGCTTACACGTGATACACTATATGAGTGAGGATATCTCATTAATTGGGTGAAGATAATTTCGTCTAAGTGTTGATGTAGAGAGAGTTGGATCATGAAGTATTGTGATTCAAGGAGATCTCAGATAGGTGGATAATGACTTCCATCTAGATATTAGTACAGGTCAGAAAGA
Source organism: Picea glauca (assembly GCA_000966675.3). NCBI lineage: Eukaryota > Viridiplantae > Streptophyta > Pinopsida > Pinales > Pinaceae > Picea > Picea glauca. Next base: position 482,614 of record JZKD02S2369673.1, read on the forward strand.
AGGGAGAAAAAAGGCATCCACAAGAAGATCAGGAAAATCATATCCACGACAACAGTTATGGATATGTATGCACTTTTAGTGGAGATAGATGTGTATGTATGCAAGTCTCGGTGAGGAAAAAAGTGTATGTACATGGGTCTAAGTGGATATAGGCTTGCATAAGTTGTGATACTTGAGTGTACAATATTGTACAACCAAGGAGGAGTTTCTAGGTTTCCATGTGTTGTATATAGTTTTATGTATTTCTTTGTGATATGTTTCCTGGGTATGGGAGCCCTTGTAAGATTTGAATTTATTTGAATTATAATATTAGTTGATGGGAATAATATCTTTGTGTATTGTGTATGAGATTTTGGTTTCCTTATTTATTCTTTCGGTGTAATGTTTAGTTTATTACTCAGTTGTGCTTTTATTCAATAAGTGATTTATTTGGAATTAACTGTCGGGTGTTGGGTAGATGGAAATTTCAACAAACTTTCCTAGGGTAGAACCATAAGGAAAAAAGTACTGACTTATCCAACATATCTAAGAAAATATTGTATCACCCCACTTTGAAAAATCAATGCCTATATTACAAATCTATAAGGGTGCATCTAAAACAAGAATCTGAAGGAAGTTTTAAGCACTGTAAAATTGTGTGGGAAGTACAAGTGAAGTCACCGTGGATATGGATGCTTGTTGGAAGTGGGACCATAATTGTATGATACTGAGGCAAATTCATTAGGGCTAGGTATGCTCATTGGTAGTGAAGAAATTCCTGGAGAAGAGATATTAGGAAAACACATCGGCGTAAATTCAGTCACAAGTACTCCTTTGTGGTGTCACGCCCTCCCAAGGTTCATGTGCATGTATTAAAATTAAAAATAATCATACTTATTGAATTTCACATAAATTACTCGGTGGAACATCTGTAGGTTGTTCTAACTATCACATCTTTCAGGAATAAAAGCTAGATGATATGGGATCCACGGTACAGACAAACATGTAATTTGTATAGACAAGGACTTGAATAACTATAACAACTTGAAGGTACATCTTAAGACATAGACAACTATTTCTTCCCAGTAAGTCGTCATTTGTTGGTCTCCCCAAAACTATCCATTGAAATTCCATGTTTTAGGGAATTGTAATGGCCCCACCTTAATCAAATTTTAAACATGGGTAATTTCTCACTAATAACTAACCTAGATACTTACAAGGGAACTATTATGATCTTTATGCGGTCTCAAGTTTTTTAAGGATAGATGCACTGATTTTCAGTCCATTTAAGATCTCCTATGAGTCTTATTCGTCGCTTTCTACAAGCTAGAACCTTTTATAATTTTCTGTTGTTTCAGCCTTCTCCTAGAATGATAGATCATGCACATGCGCATGTGACCACGACTATGAATTATTCGGAAAAAAAAAAATCAGATATTTATTATAAAAAAGAACGAGTTCTTAACTAACAATGGATTTCCTGAAGTGAAAACGCCAAAAGGCTTATCAAATAGTTCCTATTGGAATTTTTTCTTCGTGGCATTTTTTAAAGGCTCTTTTCTTTTAAAAGACAGAAATATCGAGGCACCTAATATTCCTTTTGAGAATTCCCCATTGGAAATAATGGTGGTTGTATACGACCTGTGTGAAGCATTTAATACAGTGTGTGTAGAGTAAATGGTCAATTTAAAACCTAATATAGGAGAATTACACAGTTATTGTGATTGTTTAGAGTATTGTGAAGAGAGATTAAACTGTTGGTTTTAGTATCCATAGTTGAATAGTTCTTCACACATGTTACACTTTAATATGATACATAGGTCAAAATAATACTCGCTCATATCCTCTTATACTCACATCCTTTTTAATTGCACAGGATGTCTAAAGCTCACACTATGAAATCTCTAGTAAAAAGGGTGAGGGTGTTGGATCATGTTGTCATTGATGCTAATGGTTTGATTGATTGATGTCAAGTGATTGATTGATTTCAAAGGATTGATTGATTCATGATTTATGTAATATAATATGTATTGTCCTTGATAAGAATGCATAGTTGAAGATGGATCAATGAGTTGTCATTGATAGATGATGAAGATGGATCGATGTGGTTCCATTGGTATATGATGCATTATTGGAAAAATGTATAGATGTCTCATTATTGTCTTATCA
>JZKD02S2369673.1:491261-505126 GCA_000966675.3 Picea glauca
TGAATAAATGTTGAATGCTAATTGATGAGTTTTTGTGCAAGAGGGAAGTTTTGGGAAAAATAGCCCCACACTCATTCACCCCCCCTCTAAGTGTGGTAGGTGTGTCCAACAGAGGGAGGCATGGAAAACCCACCAATGCAAGGAAAAAATATTGAAACTATGATACTAATAGACACCGTCTATCATGATGGTTTGGATGACTACCTTGTTAAATATAATGTAACCTCAACAGGCTAACTGTACACTACCAGTTGTCATGGCTAGTTGTACTTTCTATTCTTGTTTAGCTTGAGCCTATTTAGCTCAACCATCTCCCATTGCATAGCATCTCTTCACAACTCCTTCAAACTTACTTCTCATTGTAATCTTCTTCATACATTCTAATATACTATTTTCTATTCAATTCCTTCTCACTGCATTTCTTGCTTCTCAATTTATCATGGTATGAGAGCTTCAACTGTAAGCCTCTTCACACAGGATGGAGAGCAACACGATCCTCACAGCGCAGAGCTTCGCAGATCTCGAGAGCACGTGACACAGACTTTTCACAAGGCTTGGAGAGCTCTCTGTATTACTCTCAAAAGATCATCGTAGGAAGCTTGCAGAGGAAGCAGAGCGCACAACGCTCGAAAGATCGAGGAAGAAGAGAGTGCAGAAGAAGAAACTTTAAAGATTCTTGCACATTTTCAAGAATCATCAAAGATTCACGAAAAAGAGTTGCAAGAGACGGGAACTCTTGAAGAATTCGTTCAATTCGTTAAACTTTCCTGCAGAAGGTAGAAACGTTGAAGTTTTCTCGAACATTTGTCAAGTTCGTGGAAGATTGTTAAAGAAAGAAGAAGCATTTAAAGAATTGCAAGAATTCTTCAAATCTATCAAATATTGTAGCAGAGAATAGAGAACACGTGAAATTCTTTCAAATCTTTGAAAGATTCACAATTTTTTCTTCCGCAGGAGAAAATTCCGTCAAATTCAACAAATATCACGTCTAATGTGAAAAGAACAGCCATTGAGGTCGTAAGATTCATCCTGCGAACGGATCCGAAGCAGGAAACCAGTTCAGAAGGGACAAAGAGAGCACGGAAAAGGAGAAAGAATTTCAGCCGTTAAATCTTGCACAGAGGCCCGGCAACCATTGGATCAGCGAGAAAGTGCACGAGGTTTAGTCCTCTGCAGCGCCAAGGAGAAAATTTCTGACTTGTGAAGTCATGAAGTCCCGACATCATCTGGATCATCCATCAAGAAACACATGGCAAGATCTCGGCATTTCACAGACTCGCAAGGTGTAAAGGTCAGAAGACTGTCGTGAGAATTCGGGAATCGCAAAAGATCGTGAGGCATCGATCTTATCCCATCGCAAAATCAGGAATCGGGAGTTGGAAGAGAAAAGGTGATTGCACTCCAAAACTCCGATACGCGATATCATGAAATTCCGGGAGGACTTGTGAGCCATCCATCTCAGAGGACAGGTGGCAGAAGATTCAAGTGCCATCAAATCGGCATATCGAAGTTCACGGTTTTGAAATACTGTCGCAACAAGAGCTCTAAACTTCTGAAATCACGATTCATGAAATAGTGATAAGATCACAGTCGTCCATTTGTTCACACACGTGGCGAACATCGAGGAAACCGTCGACGTTTCGACAATCGGGGTTTTCAAGTTGACAGAAACCTTGGAGTTGCAAATCACGAAATCTCAAGGAGAAATCAGGACCGTCCAATATAGGAGGATGTGTGGCGGAGATCAAAGCAATCGAGAAATTTCCTGAAAGGAAAGGTCATCCATCATGAAATCGAGAATCGAGAAATCGGGGATTCCATGGACAAGAGGTCCAATGCATTTCGACCTTCGAAACCCCGAATCCTGATAAGAGGTTTGACTGTGGTCTTATGAGTTCTGGTCATAAGATCTGGACCGTCAGATCATCAGCAAGATCTGGACCGTTAAATTTTCCAAAGGCAACTTTCGCATTTCGACAAATTGAAAAAAAAAAAAAACTGAAAAATCCCGTAGCGCTTTAACATTAAGGCACATGGTCACATTGCATGGTGACTAAGGCCAAACTCAAGGCCTATAAGCTCCCTTTGGCCATCGGTGTTTTGGAGATTGGAGGTAAATACGAAATTTCCCTCTATTTTTTTCTGCAAATTTTTTTTATGGCGTCGTCTAGCAATTTAGGACCAACTCAGGGTCCGATTCTTCTGGGAAAGAATTACGAGTTTTGGTCTCTTCGGATGAGATCCTTCTTGCAAGAAAAAGAGTGCTAGGAACTAGTGGATCATGGATATGTGGAACCGGATCCAGCAGACCTGTCTGCCATGACAAATCAGCAGAAAATTGCTCAGGCAATTCAGAGAAACAAAGAAAATAAAGCTAAATTTTGGATTCAAAATTCTATGGATGACTCGATTTTTTCAAAAATCACAGGCGCTGGTACTTCAAAACAGGCCTGGGACATCCTTAAATATTCCTATCAAGGAAATGACAAGGTCAAAATAGTTACACCGCAGACCTTGAGGACACAATTCGAGACTCTAAGGATGACAGAGTCCAAAAATGTGGATCAGTTCATGACCAGAGTCATCGGCATCATGAACCAGATCCGATTGACTGGTGAAACCATCCCTGATCAACGAATTGTTGAAAAAATCCTCAGAAGTTTACCAACAAAATTTTAAATGGTTGTAACAGTAATCCTTGAATCCAAGGATCTGTCAAGTTCTTCTACAGATGAATTAATTGGTTCTCTAGTGACACATGAGACCAGACTGCATCTCATAGATGAGTCAATCTCCAATGCTTTCAAAACTCAATTCTCCTTCAAAAAAGGGAGAGGCAAAGGAAGAAGCAGAGGTCACCAAGGAAGAGGGAGCAATCAAAGTAACCCTCACTCCAGTGGAGGTAACAGACAACAATATCTGAATCAAAATTTCCAAGGTCAAAGACATCAGCAACAAAATCAACATCAGAATTTACATCCTCAAAGAGGTAGAGGGAGAAGATCAAATGACAAAACAAGCATACAATGTTATTAATGCAAAACGTATGGGCACTATGAATCTAAATGCAGGAAGAAGCAAGTAGATCAGCTCTCAGGCAGAGCACATGTGTCAAATCAAATGGGAGACACCTCAAGAGGTATGTTTCTCTCATGCCACAAGACTGAACAACAACCTAAAGATCTCTGGTTGCTGGAAAGTGGATGCAGCAATCACATGACAGGTCACAAAGAATTACTTTCATGCATTGATTCTTCAATCTCATCTGATATTACACTTGGAAACGATTATTTAGTCAAAGTTCAAGGAAAAGGAATTGTTCCTATTATTACTAAACAGAATGTAAAGAAAGACATAAACAATGTCTATCATGTTCCAGATATGAAACATAATTTTCTAAGTGTAGGATAACTCATTGAACATGGCTATAAGGTACTTTTTGAGGGAGTATCTTGCAAGATATTTGACAAAATCCCATGCAGAAAATTAATTTCTGAAATCCATATGACTCCAAATAGGATGTTTCCCCTTACCCTCAGAACTGCAAATCTGATTCAACCATATGCATAGAGTGCATCTACCCTGAATGAAACTATGGTTTGGCATACAAGATTTGGACATCTACCATTCAAGAGTCTAAGTCTTCTTCAGAAAAACTCCATGGTCAAAGGTCTTCCCATATTTAAAGAGAAAATTCCCCCATGTGAGTCTTGCATACTTGGAAAACATAAGAGAACTAGTTTTCCACAGTCTTCCAATCAAGCCAAACAACATCTTGAACTTGTTCACACTGACCTATGTGGACCAATGCAAACAAAGTCAATAGGTGGTAGCTTTTACTTTCTAACGTTTATTGATGATTTCCGCAGAAAAATCTGGATTTATTTTCTCAGACACAAGTCTAAAACTTTTGCAAAATTCAAAGAATTCAAGGCAGAAGCTGAAAAACAAAGTGGCAAATATATCAAAGCACTCAGGTCATATGGAGGTGGAGAATACAACTCCAGAGAATTTGAAAATTTATGCAAATCACAAGGCATTATCATGTAAACAACAGCCAGATATACTCCACAACAGAATGGCGTGGCTGAAAGGAAAAATCAGATAATAATGAATATGCAAGAACACTTCTTAAAGAGAAAAGTTTGTCAAATAGGATTTGGGCTGAAGCAGTAGCATGCTCAGTTTATCTCCTGAATAGATCTCCAACCACAAGTCTAAAGATTAAAGTTCCCCAAGAATCTTGGAGTGGGACAAAGCTAAATGTAGCGCATCTAAGAACATTCGGATGCATAGCATACGCTCACATACCTTCCGAACTAAGGAAAAAATTGGATGACAGAAGTGAGAAATGTATTTTCACTGGATATAGTGAAACATATAAATCTTACAGGCTTTACAATCCAATCACCAAGAAACTAATTCTCAGCAGAGATGTAAAATTTCTAGAAAATCAAATATTGAATGATTTAGAAAATCAACAGATGGACAGTCAAAATCCATTGCTGCCAAGTTCTGAAACCGCAGAAAATTCAGAACAGTAAGTACCTCAAACTACTCTTCCAAGATTGCAGGTACAAAGACAACCTGAAAATTCTCAGGATAACTCAACTTCCAGCAGAGAATCATTCTCTGAAACACAAAATCAGAGAACTCGAAGTTTGAGAGAAATCCATCAGCAGTTGGATGAGTTTGAACAACACAACCTTTTTGCTTTAATGTCATGTCAACCTACATCCTTTAAGGAAGCAGCTAAGGAGTTACATTGGGTTCAAGCCATGAACCAAGAAATTGACTCCATTGAGAAGAACAAGACATGGGATCTTGTTGATTTTCCAAGACACAAGAAGAGTATTGGTGTCAAGTGGGTTTACAAAACTAAACTCAATGAAAAAGGGCAGATTGAAAAACACAAGGCAAGACTTGTTGCCAAAGGATTCTCACAACAACCTGGTATAGATTATGGTGAAACTTTTGCTCCAGTAGCAAGATTAGAGACTGTAAGGACTCTATTGGCCATAGCAGCCCAACACAAATGGCAAGTATACCAGATGGATGTCAAGTCAGCATTCCTGAACGGTTTCTTAGAAGAAGAAGTTTATGTTGATTAGCCACCTGAATTTGAAGTCCAAGAGCACCCATCCAAAGTATATCGGTTGAAGAAATCCTTCTATGGCTTAAAGCAAGCTCCAAGAGCTTGGTACAACAGAATTGACACTTATCTGATCAAAAGTGGTTTCAGCAGAAGTCAAAATGAGCCAAATCTTTATACCAAAACATAACAGCACGGTAAAATTTTAATAGTATGTTTATATGTTGATGACATGATCTATATAGGAAATCTTGAGTTAACAAATCTTAAACATGCCATGCAATATGAGTTTGAGATGACAGATCTTGGCATCATGAAATATTTTTTAGGGATTGAGGTTAATCAATCAACCAAAGGCATTTTTGTCTATCAGCAAAAGTATGCAGCAGACATCATCAAAAGATTTTGCATGGAAGGATGCAATCCAGCAGAAACCCCCATACCACTAGGCACAAAATTGAGCAAGAATGATGAAGGTCCTACAGTGGACTCCACCCTGTACAAAATTTTAGTAGGTAGTTTGTTGTATCTTACAGCAACTAGGCCTGACATTATGTATGCAGCCAGCCTTGTTTCCAGATTCATGGAATCACCAAAAGATTCTCATTGGAAAATGGCAAAACGAATTCTGAGATATGTTGCAGGAACTCTCAATTTTGGCTTATGGTACACTCAATATGATAGTAATCAACTTTCTGGTTACACACACAATGATTTTACAGACAGCCTAGATGACAGGAAAAGCACATCTGGACATGTTTTTCAACTGGGCACGAACCTAATCTCATGGGCATCAAAGAAACAGCCAATTATTTCAATATCTTCTGTAGAGGCAGAGTATGTCGCTGCTACCTCAGCTTCTTGTCAAGTTGTTTGGATGAGAAGAATATTGAAAGATATGTCACATACAGAAAAGGATCCAACTCCTATTTTCTGTGAAAATACTTCAGCAATTTCTTTATCCAAAAATCATGTGTTTCACAAGAAAAGCAGACACATTGACACTCGTTTTCATTTCATACGCGAGCTAGTCAATAATGGTGATATTGCACTACAATTCTATGGTTCTCGAGATCAGCTTGCTGATATATTTACAAAGCCACTGGAAAAATCGGTTTTTGATTTTCAGAGACAACACTTAGGCATAATCAGTGTTGATGTTTGTAACTGTTGAGTTTAAGAGGGAGTGTTAAATATAATGTAACCTCAACAGGCTGACTGTACACTACCAACTATCCTGGCCAGCTGTACTTTCTATTCTTGTTTAGCTTGAGCCTATTTAGCTCAGCCATCTCCCATTGCATAGCATCTCTTCACAACTCCTTCAGACTTACTTCTCATTGTACTCTTCTTCATACATTCTAATATAATGTTTTATGTTCAATTCCTTCTCACTGCATTTCTTTCTTCCCAATTTATCATACCTCACTTGGATCCAAATGCATGAAATTTTCGTAAAGGAAGATTTCTCACTAGAATATTATGACTTAATGTGTATCAGAATATCAAGACAAGCGGGTTTGTATGCCATAGCAGCCAAACTTCTCTCATGTTGTATAGTGATGTAAATAAATGGGATTGGTCACATCTAGATAAATGGACATGTGCCATATTGAATGAACAAAATAAACCCATAGCGATATTGAAGAAAAAAGACATCCATGTTCGATATGATTTTCCTAAACCAATGTCTCCCTTGAATGTAGAATTGCTAGACAAATTCAAGGATGAACATGAATACATGGAGGAAGTAATTCAAGAGTCGTGGCAGGACAAGGCACCTTTCACATCGAAAGGAAGAAAATTGTTACTGACTCATAATATAAAGGAACCATCTAGACTGATCTCGACTATGATATGTAGGTTATACATCAAGGAGAACAACATTTACTTCAGAAGAGAATGGACTCCAATCGCACACTATGTGGTGGAAAAAGGGAATAGTATTAATTGGGCTTAATTGTTGTCCATCAACATTTTCGAAGCCAACACTGAAAACAACATTTTTTTTCATGTCTTATTATTTGATAGATGATATTTGTAATGCACATCATTTTCATATCATTTTCTTGGGATGGGATGGAAGTGGAACCCTAGTTTGTTCCCAATTCATGCTTATTGTTTTCAATTGTGGGAGGAAAGTTAAGAAAAAATATTTATGATTTTTGTGAGCATTTCCTAGTACCTTGTATGTTATTATTTATAATTATCACCCACTAAGGCCATCCATAGAGGCTATGTAGACTATTAAATAATTTGGTGATTGGTACATTAGAAAGCATTATGCATAAATTAGGATTTATGGTAGCACGTGTTCTCCTCATCTACTCCCTAAGTACATACATGAGAAATTGTTGATTAGGGAGATAGCATACCAAATAATGGAGGTCGAGATCACATATGTATTATCTCTCAATTCGAAAATATATTGAATGAGATTCCCTATAATTTTAGGAGGAGAGACCTTAACAAAAGTCCCCATGCCAAAAAATAAGTAGATGCCCTGAAAGAATTGATTTTTTGTAAAAGGTAAGAAATATGATCCTAAGGGAATAGTATTGAGTCATATCAAATATTTGGGGTTATTAAATCCCATCCAGCATCAAGAAGAACCCCAAGAAGATATTTTCATAGGAACTATGTCCTTTGAAGAATCCCTATTGAAAATAAAAGATGAAAAGGAAAAAGAAATAATAATATTGTTAGGAGAAGATAAGGGGAAAGAAATAAGACAACAATGGGAAGCATTAATAACTCAGGATATTCTCCAAGAAGAGGCAAGAATAAAATACAAGGAAGAGAAGGGAAAAGAGTAGTACAATAAGGCCATAGAGGCTAATGAGAAATATAAGAAGTAAGCAAAATAGGTAGAGTCAACGATGAAGGAAATAGAGCAAGAAATAGTTGAGAAATAAAAAGAAGATAAGCAAAGAAAAAGAACAGAGAAAGACGAAGAAAAAAATAAAAGGGCATCAATGCAAGAATAGAAAGAGAAAGAAGATAAATAGGAAGAAGAAAATAAAAGAGTAGTAGTAGAGGCAAAGAAGAAAGAAGCATAAACGAAAGAAGAAGAGGAAATCAAGAAGAAAGGATAGGAAATGGTTGCTGCAAAAAGATTAAGAGAAGAACAAGAAAAAGGAACCTCCTTGAACTGCAAAAATTTCATGTGCTAGGTACTCCTATAGACACTAGAACCCCATTGAACGTTATGCTATTCTTTTTATAGCATACTATTAAATATGTTGTATTATTCGAAGACATTTTTCTAGATGTAGGGACATACTTCTACATGAAAACTAAAAGGAGAATATCTATCAAAGAAAATAAACGATAAAGGATGTTGGAAGAACCCACAGAGTCGGAACCAAAGAAAAGGTCCATTTCATGGCCTTTGAGAAGTGACCTTAAATAGAATTACATTTAAACATCCTCAGCCCTACATTCTTTCGCAGGGGATCATTTTAATACAATGGGTGAATTGAGTGTTTCCCTAGATCAGTGCAAACTCCATATATCCTCATTAGAAGAGAAGTTGAAGCAACAGAGGGACCATATGGAAAAAAAAAGTCACAGGAGATGAAAGGCATGGAATACTTGAAAAATTTTGAAATTAATGACCTAAAAGACATGCATTCAAAGGAAATAATGAATCTGAAAAAAGAGTATCAGGACCAGGTTGACATTTCAGACAGGAAAAATCAGAGTATCTCATAATTGGAAGAAAAATTGCATCAAATGAACAACACATTGGAATAGAACAACCAAGAGGTGAATGCTATGAAGATTGTGAAACAAGAAGCAATGGAGGTGAATGAATAATTAAGGAAAACACAATCGCAAAGTTTCCATACATTAGGTGATGTACAAAAGCATTATGATGAATTGGTGATGCTACAAGAACAAGTTGATGAATAGAGGAGCCAATGCAAGGAGGCTCAAAGTGCATTTGATAAAATGGTATATTGGCAGGAAAGGAATACCCAAACACCCAAGACTTTACACAGATATGGTGCTAAACATAAATTGAAGAATCGAATTCTATTTGACTCTTACAAGGAAATATTTGATGAAGTAAAAGGAACTAGAGAGATGGCCACCAAAGCTTCTATCAGGGTTTGGAACTCTTCTGATGAAATATTAGAATATTTCATAATAGAAACCATTTCACAATTGGAGGAGGTAGGCCCCTGTGAGCTCAAATATGTGACAAAGATATTTTTCATAAGCATTTGGTTAATCCTATCAAACTAAATACTTCAGCGAAAGATTATGCGAAGAAAATTGAACAAGAAATCACGAAAGATGTTGTCATGAAGTTGTATGATGGGGTGATTCAAGTGGAAAAGATGAAATTAGGAAGATTAGAAGAAGACCCCGAGAAATATGATTTGTGGACGACCTATATGGAGAAGAAGGCATCTGAAGGACTAGTTCTATAGTTTTGTGTCCCATATCATGTGTAATTTGTTTTTGAATTTTGAATAGAACAAAATTGTAATATGAACATTCAAGAATAGGAAGTGAACAACCACTAAAAATGAAAAGACTCTCTTATTATTTATAAAAGAGAGGTTAAGATATGAGAAAGGGACTTTTTCCCATTGTACATGAGAGATGGTACTATACCTCTAGTTGAATAAAGAGCAAGATCCATTTTGAAGATTGTGAATGTTGATGAATGTACATGAGACTATTCTTTGCATACATTTATTGTTTAAGCATTATTCAAAGTTGTTTTATGAAATATTTATGCACAGATGTTTAAAATGCTTATGCTTTCGTGATTTCCATGTGAGTATAGAAATAATGTTTATAGTTAATTTTGCAACTATTTGTGATGTTATCTATCACATTATTATTTTAATATGTTGTTAAAAGATATGAACTATTTATGTCATTAATAATACCACATATTGTTGTGCTTATATCGTTAGTTTTTCTCATGATCAGGATAAGATAGGATAGTATAGTGTTAGGATAGAATAATTTAGATTAGTTATAGTTAATTCGCTTAAGAGAAGATTTAAATTCATCTAAGAACATTCTATTCTCATATTCATAATTGAAAATCTTTAGAGTGGAAACTAGGCCCACATATTGATTGGAAGTGCTATCCCAAATGAGAGTAATCCTAATTGGGTCTTTCTAACAGACATTCTCCCTTACTTAATTGAAAGTCCAATCAAACCTATCAAAACTAAGAAGACTTTGAATGCATGAAATATCCATCTAAAGTCCAAGTGCATTGTGTCGATATGTAGTCCCATCCCTTGAGTGCCTTCGACTACCACCGCATCAGTGGACAAGTGACGAAGGCTAGAGTTTGAAACCTTGGGCAGTCAACAAATTCCCTCAGTCCCAACCACAACTACAGATGACTCTCCATGGAAAAGGATAAGAAATTGAATCTAAGTAAATAATTGGCATGGGCCACTAGGGGAAGATGTAAGAGGTTGACATCTTTGGGATAGACACAGGGGTGCACAGTAAGCATGCATGATGCCCATGAAGAATAAGACTTCCTACATGAGTAGAGTAGTCAACATCATAATAAATAATAGGTGGCATAGACACCTTGTCATAATAAATGAAGATTCAAAAAGATGTACCCAACGATTATTTTGCAAGGTTTGGGAATAGTAAAGGTTTAAATGCAACATTCCAATATTGGGATTTTGCATGATTTGGAAGGAATTGAAGTTTAATTTCTATATAAATAAAAAAGGAAAGAACTATGGGTGTTGAAAGAAATATGAGATGTCCAAGAGACTATGATGGAGAGAAATTTGTTCCTTACCATGAAAATGGAAATGATGACCTAGTGGTAAAAGAAAACTAGGATGGTAAGACGACCCTATGACACATGGAATTTATACCAGGGCACATAAAAAATAAATATTGTTATGTCTACTTGATAGCTCGTGCCATAGAGGGAGTCTAACCTTATGTATAATTAACCACCCATACCAAGTTTCCTTTGTTCATATTTTTTCCCAGCCAAGTGAAGAACAAGTGTCGAGCTAAGGGAAGCAGTGTAATCCATTACTGGAGTTCTCTTAGCTAATAGTCCAAATCATAAGTGAGAGATAGTTGCAGACCAGAATGGAATCCCCTAGTAAGACACATGTAAGATAGAATTCCAAATCCATGAAGGAGCGATCAATACCAGAGCTAGTAATGTTGGACAGTGTAATTTTTAAAGGACCCATGTTAGGAAAATTTTTGATGCTACGATGTACTGATCACAATATATATGATTTGAACCATATTCCCAAACTACAGTTTGATAAATATTCATATATATTTCAACAAATCTACATGTCACATAAGAAAAATATTCAGAAATGGGAAAATCCCCTTCGACAGTCTCGTGTCCTGACTTTGGTCGACTTCCCACAATTCAGTCAGAGCCTAGTATTGCAAGTTTGTGTGCACTTCCTTCTTAGTAGGTTGCATGGAGGGTATCTATGGATTGACCAACCATAAAAAGTGGACCATAATACCATGCATTGGTTCTTAGGCCTCATAACATCGAGTGATGACCCAACCAATGCCATTAAGGCCAAATATGCATATTAGGAAGAGATTTACACCATATTTGGGACATGCAAAGGGAATCCTGAGGTTGTGATTCTAGAGCTTAATATCTCGATAGTCATCTTCGCGAGGAAATTTATTGCATGCAAGATACTTCATAAATTCCATTGGGATGAATTTCCCACTAGAGTCATCATCATCACTAAGAGATGAGTTGCAGGGGTCTAGATGGCTTGGGCTCGATATATCCTGAATGATTTTATGGAGGATTATCTCGAGACCTAGAACTTGGGAAAATTATTTCACTATAGTTTGGCGATTTTATTACTCGACATGCTCTTGTGGAATCCCCCCCCCCGAAGGGCCACAAGGAGGATGCACATTGCGTGCCACTATTCACTGCACCCATATTTTTTACGTTCTATTATACCAAAGAGTATAAATTCCAAGTCAAGCACAATAGGGCCTTCCAAAAATGGTTCACGCAATTGATACTAGCAGTCAATTTGATGGTGAGAATTCCAAAGTGTCTCCTGAAATGGTATGAGGACTATCTTGAATTTGAATTTGATTTCCATAATTTTTCATTTACTCTGACATAGACAAGAATATTCAATAAATCCACTACCATGCTCCCTTTTTTCATCACAGAGGAAGACATCTAGTTGGGTTTTGTAAAATGAAACGAGGAATACCAACCCCCTTTTTAAGAACAGAAAACATAGCTCGAGACATGAATAAAGAAAAACCAGGAGAGGAAAAGAGCCAAAGTGGTAGCCAAAAATAAAGAATAGGTCTTAGGATCTAAGTCATAGAAGGACGACACCTCCAAAGGAAAATAAAGACATATTCTAGATTAGAAAATGAAAACTATGGATGAATTAGAGGAGGATGAAGATAGGGTTCACAAGCGGAAGTGACCCTCAGCTACACAAGGGTCGACCTGAATAAATTTGGATCCTATCATAGAGGAAGAACATAGACCCTCACCCCCACTAGAAACTACTCACATCGAGGAAGAGGTCCCTGTGCCATCCGTGTAGTAGAACATCTGGCCTAATCAAGTTCTTAGCAAGTACCGATTAATGATTGCAAGAAAAATACACGATACCAATACTCAGATGTTACAGACAAGGAATAAAATGGCCACTCATGTGAAGTAGGTCTTCCAAATTTGTTCAAGTAGATTTGAGCACAACTCACATGTAGGATGTCTTCCAAAAAGACATCGGGGGGAAATTCCATACCCTATGTCAACAATTGGCCATCCCATCGCCACCAATTTATCCCCCTTAGGAGCAATAGATCGTGGAAATTGGTGGAACAATCTAGGAGAGAGTGCTACAAGTTAGTCCATTGGTCGTTGTTCCTAATGACTCATCCAATTCCAAATTTGACCTCGTGTAGGTGCCTTAAGAGGACCTGCATAATTTTATGACTACAATAATGATGAAGCTCAAAGATAGGCATAAGGCCCTAATTCATTCACATGAACAACTGTGACAACAACATGAGAATAAAGTTACTACACATAACGATACTCAGATAAGACATCAATGTGAAGCGCAGGAAATAAAATAAATAGAGGTTGCATGGTAGGATCTTCAACCACTTTATCTTGTGGAGGTCATTGTGCACACTAAGGGAAAAGTACATGACGATATTTTTCTCATAGTCCATAAGGAAATCCTTAGTGCCATAGATGAGGCATACTCACAAATACATAGGTCAGGGTTTGATTAAATAGATATTATTTCACCTCAGAAACTTTGTGTAGTCAAAGAAGGCATCCACATTTTGGAGACACAAAATATTGAGCTTCTTGAGATGCTCAAGAAACCTATTCCAAATGATCAAGAACTATAACAAAATATTGTCGTGGCTAAGGAAGCATTGCAAAAGGTCCAGGATGTTACACATTATTTTTGTCATCCCTATGATCGTTAATGATGTAAACCTATATGTTTCCTTTAGAGGGGTCAGTGGCCTGAGTTCCTAAAAAGAGAAGGGAGAAGAACTTCTCCTGAGAAAAGAAGTTGTTTTTTCCTATGTAAAAACCTTATAAAAAGAGAAGTTTGCAGGTTGCTATATAGGCAGGGTGCGAGAATGAACCATTCTTGTAGGTTGCACTATAGCCAGGGTGCGAGGTGTTCGCAGGTTTCTCTATAGCTAGGGTGCGAGAATTCCAGCACGTGGGAAAAATGAGCGTTTTCTCGAATCTTCTAGAAGGAGAAGC
>JZKD02S2369673.1:505832-517906 GCA_000966675.3 Picea glauca
AGGTGTGAAAGATAACTTTCCAAAGTTGCAAACAAACATAGAATCTTGAGTTAGGGAGCGGTTAAATCCACTTATTACATTTTGTCCTGGGAAGCCCTTCTAACACAAGGATCAAGCACGAGGTCGCATTGATCTTGACATAGTTACTCACCCTGCTTTGTTGATATCAGTGTAGAGATTGCACGTATTACCTTCAATCCCCATAATTACATATATTGATGCAGATGAAGTCGTTCAACTCACTGAAAACTTGTAAGAAACTTTCAATAATGTTGATGTCCAATTATAGCAGTTCCTCTAGGAACTGATGATGATGGTTCCATCAACTTCTTTTTTCCATCCATGAATAGTGTCGTTGGCTCGACGATGAGCCAATTATTAGTGTTGGGGGCCTGTTGGCAATAAATATTTTGGGTGATTTGCACGCGCACACATATCATTACTATGTAGTTCAAGGAGAATTAACAGTTTCATTGACCAAAGGAATAAGGTGCACACGTCAACCAAGTTTTGCACTGCATGAAAAAGGATCTAGAAGTACTACATGCAGACCAAATCAAAGAATATATTTAGGTTTATTCTGAAATGATGAAAAAAGACAGCCTGAGATATTGTGGGAAATACCATGGATGAGAAGGCAAGTTTTTTAGGATTTCCATGCTCTAAGGATAATATGTGGGTTGCATGGGAACAAAATAAGCGTGCGGATATGGTGATCACTAGAGAGAGTGGAGTAGAGAAGAAAGAGATAGAGATCCAAAGAAAAAGGAGAAGGCATAATCGAGAGAAAGAACAATCTAGTTTTGAGTTGAAATTATGTCTTAGTTTTGTATCAGTTTTGTATGAGTCATGTAGATTTCCTAAAAAAGAGTTTGTAATGGAGTTAGTTCTATGTAGAGAATGAGTAGAGAGCACATAGTATAGTGTAAGAAAATTTTTGTTGAATGAATCATAGCGCAGGAGAGTGATTCTTTGTGATATTAGTCCATTTCTGTATGCATTTTGAAGATAATGAATATGATACAAAGCCATATTTCTCTATGCCAATTGATATTTTTTTATGATTTAAATCGATATGTTTTTTCTGAGTTAAATCGATGCATGTGTTAATGGTTCATGCTTAGTATTGTGTTATTGAATTGTGATCGAATGAATGAATGAAAGACAAAGGGTTTTCCTTGTATGCATTATCCCTTTACATATGACACAAAACCAGATGATCTATGTTATTTTCATGACATCTTAGGTGATACCTTCTTCAGTCCTTGAATGAATATTGATATGCCAACACCTTGGAATTTTTAGTAAAAACTTGATGAAACCTAGTTCATCAACCCCCAGTGTTGGCCCTCGACCAGGTTTTGAGGAAACGTTGGTCATGGTTGACCATATTTGGGACTACAACAAGCTGGTCGAAGGCGGAGCGCCTAGGTGAAGCGGAGATCGCGAGATCTCACCCATTTTTGCGATCTTTTTGGTATTTCAGGGTTTATGTAACGGGTATGGAATGTCGTCCCATGGGTTTTACAGATGTTTAGGCCCCTTTTTAATGTATGAATAAGTATCTAGGTGATGTAAGTAAAGTAGCAAGTTGGATCTACGCGATTGTAGAGGTCATTGGCTTAGTGCATGACTAGTTGGCTTCGTGCAAGAACTGTGTTAATAATTGCAAAGCTAAGTGCAAGTTATTGTAAGAGGTTGTGTTCCTTGACCAAGTTTTAAGGGAGGTGGATCTAGTGCGCTTTGCGCAGATCACATGTCTAGTGAGAAGTTGCACTATGTTGCTTTGTGCACAGGAGTGGATGAATGTAAGAAGCTTGAAGATCAATAAAGAAGAAGAACATTTGGTGTACGTATCCCCAAAGTGGGCTGAACCACGTATATCCTGTGTTGATGTGCTTTTTTTAATGTGGTTTATGTTATTTATATATTTACCTTCTTAGTGCATTGATCTTGATGTATGATAGATAGATGTATGGATGCTTAGTGCTTTACAGATGGTAAATGAATGCTATATCTGAGTTAATGCTATGTGCTTGGAAGTATTTGATCTGATTATTACTGTGTTGTTTTATCCTTAGGGTTTAATCTGTGATGTGAGTAAGAATCATAACTTGATGCATGTTATTGGCTAAGTGCTCTGTTGAGTGTTGTGATCACGGATCTGTGTCCCATATAGGTTGTAGACACCTGAGTCCTACAACCCCCTCTTCCTCTACATCGGGTGGGACTTCATCTGCTCTGCAGGTGTTGTAGAAAGGGTCGGTAGTTAGGGTTTTGTTGGTGCGTTGTTGAAGTGTTGAACCCTAGGTCTGCCCTTGTGCCAACAAATGGTTCCATTTTTGGTATCTAAAACTATAATTGCTGGGAAATGAAGAAAAGAGAAAGCTTTGTGCGTAGATCTGTTTCTTTAGTGAACAATATTCTACTTGATTTTTGAAGCTCTATGCTAAGAAAGAAACCCAATCTGAAGAAAATGGGTAAGATCTTAAATCTTTGTGCTCTAGTAAAGGTAAGATAAGTAGAAATTTTTCTTCGAAAGTATGAATCTGAGTATGTTTGATAGATTTTTTCCTAGTCTGAAAACTAGGGCACAACTAGAAGAAAGAAGATTTGATCTGAATAAATCTAAGAGAGATAGTGAAAGATATGTTATTCCTATGCATAGAAACAATTTTTGGACTAATAAGTGGGTGCAGGAAACTAGAAAGAATTTTTGCAGATTGCAGGTCCATCACTGTGATCCTAGTACGCAATACAGGAAAGGTTGGGGATCATTTAAAAGAAAGAGAGGATTGACACTATGTTATAATTACAGAAGGGTGAGACATCTTGCTAAGGAATGCCCTGTTATACGTCCTATTTGTCTTTTTTGTAAATCTATTCATCATGAGGTTTTGGATTTCCCTAGAATGATTGCTAAAGTTGAAAAGATGAACCTGAGACAAGAAAACTATGAAGAAGGTCAAGAAACTAAGGATATGCTAGAGAACCAGAAAGAATCAGAGACTATATTATTACAGATGAAGGAAACATTGATGGACCACAAAGACATCATCCTACCAGAGATATTAAAAGAAAATCTCCACATAAAAACAAGAATGGGAGACTTCAACATAGACTGTGTTCTGGATGAGGAAACTTAGGTGAATGTCATTCCAGAAAGCACTTGGGAAATTTTGGGAAATCCTACTATAGTTCCTTCATGGGGAAGGATAGGATTTTTTAAAGGAAAGATGATAACCCTATGTGGAAGAGTTGCTAATGTACCTATGATTCCTCATGGAACATTGACTGCAGAAGAATTTGAAGTCATTAAGTTTGTTGATAACAACACCCCTTTTGTACTTTTGCTAGGAATGGTCTGGATTGAGAAAGATCAGATCCGAAGGAAAGCAGAGGAGGAATCCACAGAACAGAAAAAGAAATAATTAAGGGACTTCATAATGAGAAAAATAGTGCGACTAATACAAGAATAGGAGGACAATTCGAAGCAATAGAAGGCAAGAGATTTGGCTTTCGAAGTTGAAAGAACATAAGAAGGCTTAAAGAACCTGTCAATGCATGAGAGAAGAGTACCTACCCCACAAGTAGTAAGAGAAGAGGTATTACACTCAAATCCTTTAAAAGATCCTCAGTAGGACGAAGTCACTTTACTAGGAGAAGATAAGAATACAAATGGAAAGAGGAATCCAAAGACTTAGATCACAGGAAGCAAGGACTGCGACGATCTGGTGAATGCAAAGCAGATCATGTCAGTCTTTCCCAACTACATCCTTCCCTTGGATATCGCACTTAGTCGTGATAGCGTCTTGTGTGATTTCAAGTACACATTGATCACTTTGTACCTCCCGAAGGGGATATGCGTAGTCAAACCACAGTTGGGACTGATCCCAGCTCTCAAGATCAGTAGACCGAAATAACTATGCAATTCTTGCACCACATAGGTACTTGACAAATATGACTGGGAAAAATCCAAAGATAGTTCCCCAACCATGGATCAAAGAGATCATGAGATTGACGATCCTAAACGTCATGAATATCGCCCACTTTGGCAGACATCAAGAGGTTAACGCGTGTGTTAAAATCCTCCTATCGTGCTACCATGGAGGCTATCTATGGTTAGATAGGGGCATGACTATGGATCCGACGTTGATCCATTGGATCACCGTATTAAGCATGCAAGGACCAAACCCTCACCAATTCTACCTAGGGACAGTTGCAGATCGCTTCCTAGCACAACGCATCAAGGAGGCATATCGCGATGTAGAGAAGGGGAAGTGAGGTTACAAGGTAGCCTCCATCCAGGATGGCATAGTGTGCCTTTCTTGTCAACTAATAGATGACAATTTTGTTTGAAATAACCATCCAACATAGGTCACGGGGTTCATAGTCAACCTCATAAGGAAGTGTGTCGAAGGGATGTAGATTAATTGGGCGAATTACCTTGTCAACGAGTGGGAGAAGGATTGTCGCGAAGCATAGAACCAAGGCTACAAGTTTCACTTTAGTAGGTTGTTGATTCTCATTTCATTTTTCACTTGGGAGATGTCGAAGGGAGAAAAATTTCCTGAAGCTGAGCCATCAGAACCTTTGGCCGCGAGGTTCACCACCTTGTCGTATACGAGCGATATGGTGAAGCAATGTCAATCAAATGTGGTGTTCCACGCATACTACCTACAGCTCAAGCACGCCATTGAATCATTCCCCCGAATGACCCTGAACACCTTGCATACATATAGGCCATTAGTGAAGTTTTGCATAGACCAACATTTCATCTACATCATTGTGCGCAAGGACAAAAGAAAGGAGGAGTTGTAGTCCTACTACAAATTGACTGAGGAAGACATGGAGGAGATAACCAAGGAATGGATAGCTGAATTTCTTGTACCGGTCGAAGATGTAGAACTCTCTGACCTTGACATCATCGAAAATCCTTTGGTCACTCAGAAGGAGTATGATGGATAGATCAATGCAAAGAAAAAGAAGAAAAAGGAGGAATTGCAGGACATCAATAGTGAGGAGAAGGACAGTGCATCGGAGGAAATTGCACCTGACTCACCTAAAGGAGGAGGAAGTGAAGAAGTAAAACAAGAGGAGGAAGGGGAAGAAGACAAGAAATAAAAGGGAAAAGTGACACCACCAAAGGATCCCCTTACAGAGGCCGAGACATCAAAGAAAATGAAGGTTTCTCCGCAGAAACCCTCAGTGCAGAAGAAGACCTGAGCCAATAAGCCTCAGTCACAGAATGTGCTCACAGTGGATGATATCCATCTCATCATCACAGTTGTAGAATATGCCTCAGAAGACATCCTGCAGAGACATGAAGCAAAGAAAGAAAATCTATATGAAAAAATAGAGAAGGAGCTCAAAGACATCCAACAATTTATCTAGTTGAGTCGTGCAGTGTCTATTGTGCCATCTTCAGTAGAGAATGTAGAATTGGGTGATGAGCCCACCCAATTATGTAGATTAGCAGATGCAAACAAGTCTCAACTTCATCAATTCCAATAAGAAAAAGAGTAGGCCACAGAGGCCTTGAAGCAATAAAAGGAGGAGGCCTTAGAGAAACTTTGGGTTGCACAACAACAAAAAGATGACATTAGAGAAAATTTCAAAGAGGACAGAGAAAATACAGAAAGAGAAATACCAGTTGCTCGTGAAGCAGATTGGGGTTAGAGAGGCAGTCACTAAATCACTTCGCTCTATGCTGGGCTTGACACAGATGGAAGAAGAGACAATCGAGAGCCAAGTGGAGAAGCTCGTTGAGGCCATTTAGCAACTTCAAGCAAGAGTAGCAGAGATTAAACTTCAAACAGTCACGAGTACTCTGCAAGAAGTGTGTGATCAACGGGAAGAAACTACTAGGAGAATAGTAGAAAGAATTAGAGCATTGGCCTCAGAATGTAAACTATAAAGTAATCGAAGTGCACAGACCTATGAGTGCCTTGCAGAAGACCCAGATATGAGGACATTGGAGGCACATCTCCAGGAGGCGAATAAACAGACGTCGACTATGCAAGCGTAGATGAAGCTTCTTACTGTAGTGGAGAAGATGAAGAGGTCATAGGAGCAGTGCGCAATTCAACAATATGTCACTTCCATCTACAGCAGAGTTATGGAGGTGACACAAAAACTCCAGCCAGTGCAGGACAAAGCATGTACGTGTTTTAAAGATATCAAGGGACGAGGCTCACAGTTGTAATAGGTGGTCGCAAAAGTGGAACAACATCTAGAAGGGTCTGGTACCGAGCAAGTTATTCAGGATTTCACTGAGAAGGAGGCTCTAGTGAAGCAGCAAGTCGAGGCATCTTGAGCTAAGCTTGAGGCCTTCGAAGCGGTATTATCTAGATCTGAGTGACTCGGGACAAGTCACAGGTGAGTTTTGGGGGCCTGTTATCCCTCAACCAGTTTTTGAGGAAATGTTGGTCATGGTTGACCATATTTGGGACTTTGATAGTTTGGTCGAAGATGGAGAGCCCGGGCGAAGTGGAGATCGTGGGATCTCGCACATTTTGTGGGCTTTTTGGGATTTTAGTGTTTATGTAACGGGTATGGAATGTCAGCCCATGGGTTTTACCCATGTTTAGGCCCCTTTGTAATGTATAAATAAGTATATAGGTGATGTAAGTAAAGTAGCAAGTTGGATCTATGTGATTGTAGAGGTCATTGGCTTAGTGCATGACTAGTTGGATTCATGCAAGAACTATGTTAAGACTTGCAAAGGTAAGTGCAAGTGATTGTAAGAGGGTGTGTTCCTTGACCAAGTTTTGAGGGAGGTGGATCTAGTGCGTTGTGCACAGATCACTTGTCCAGTGAGAAGTTGCGCTATGTGGCTTTATGCACGGGAGCAGAGGAATGTAAGAATCTTGAATATCAATAAAGAAGAAGAAGAGTTGGTGGACATAGCCCCACAATGGGGTGTAACACGTATATCCTATGTTGATGTGCTTTGTTCAATGTGATTTACGTTATTTATATATTTACCTGCTTAGTGCATTGATCTTGATGTATGATAGATAGATGTATGGATTCTTAGTGATTTACTGATGGTAAATGAATGCTAGATCTGAGTTAATGTTATTTTCTTGGAAGTATTTGATCTAATTATTAATGTGTTGTTTTATACTTAGGTTTTAATCTGTGATGTGAGTAAGAATCATAACTTAATGCATGTTATTGGCTAATTTCTCTTCTGAGTGTTTTGATCACATATCTGTGTCCCAACTAGGTTGTAGACACCTGAGTTTTACAACCCCCCTGCCTCTACCTCGAGTGAGACTTCATGTGCTCCATAGGTGTTGCTGAAAGGGCTGGTAGTTAGGGTTTTATTGGTGCATTGTTGAAGCGTTGAACCCTGGGTCTGCCTGTTTTCCAATACCAAGTGTTAATACAAACACACGAAACGAGCCAACAACATCCTTTGAAATATACAACAATAGCGATTTCAAAAACCACTCTAAAAAAAATTCTTGAGGGATTTGAGATTTAATCATACGACATTATCTCTGCCACTCTTGAATGTGATAAAATATATGCATGGAATTATCCTGTCAAAATTAATAATATAGCTCAATACCTAAGTGGTATTAAATAGGAAATTTGAATTGGTTAAGGAATGTCAAAGTGAGAGTGTCAAAGGTGTGAAAAGAATCTCATGTGAGTTCAATGTAACACTTTTCCTCTACCCTAGTCAAGGCACATTGAAAGGTTCTCAAACTAATGGAATCTTCCATCAAAGAGTTCGTTGAGCACCACATATGAAAGCTCATCATGTGATTTCCTAAATCCTCGCCATCTTTTCCCTCAAATTTTGGAATATCCAAGGGAAGTTTGGTAGGGGATAGAGGCCAATTGGGATTGTGAAGCATTGGATCATTTTGATCTTTGTTAAATATGGGAGATTTAAAGTTTCTAAGAAAGGAATTCTTGTTTGTATAGATGATTTCCAACTTATAGGTTTGTGCCCCATCATATAGTTAGTATTCACAAAAGAATTACCTAGGGAATAACTAGAACCAAGTAAAGAAGGATTGTTTACTTCATGTCCATAGTATTGACTAGAGGTGGAATGTGTGGGAATATATGAAGTAATTCCTACATACATTGGATGTCAAAGTTCTGGAAGGGATTTTTCCATGAAAAAATCATGTTATATGGGAATATGTTTCTTATCTGGTTTCCAAAACCTAAGAAGGGATTTAACCCTATAAACATCCCCATTGATGGAAAAACCCTACCCATTGGGTTTCCAAAACCTTTAGGAGGAGGATTTCCAATGGGAAACCTAGAATATATAAATTATTTGATTCCAAGTGACAGTACTAATGTGAGGATGTCCCCCACTCCAAAGAGGAAGGAAGGGATAGGAGTGGCTAAACTCATTGTAGACATTCTGAAATTATGGAAGACCAGGAAAAAACTAGTTGCAACATGTGGCATTCTAATTGATGGAATTCTGAAGGAAAAATCACCCCCATCATATGAAGTAGAGGGTTTGTTCCATACCCCACTTATGGGAATATGTGTGGGAGTAATAATGACTAATCCTTATATTTGTGAGATGGGAGGGATTGTGATAGATGTAGTTGAGATGGGAGGACTAATTTCTCCACCATAACTTGTCGATGTTGGGGTGTGAATGACCCCAAAACCATATGTATTAAAGAAAATATCCATTATGGGCCATTAAAGCTTCATATTATTTTTAGTTTGAATGTGCAAAGGGGAAAGGATAAGAGGCTCATTAAGAGGTGGGTTGAAGTTGGATGGAGTTGTATTAGGAAGATCCTAAATCTCAATGGAACCAATATTGTCATGTGGGGGAGGAACTCCTATGAGAATTGGAACACAACCATCCAAGTCCTTTAGAAATCCATGGGCCTTAATCTATTCATCAACGAGGCGTTACCTTTTATTATTTTCCACTTATAATTGATTTTTTCACATTGGATCTTGTGAACTAGTGTTATTCAACCTACGCTTTCGAAGAGGCAGCTCTATGATTTCAAGTGAAAAATCACAAGTCCTTCTTGACTAATAGAGTGTTTGGTTAGTCACTTTGAATCAAATATTAGAAAGTGAAAATACAACTAAAAAATAACCACAAAAGCACACAACTATAAAATTTCTAAATGCAATCAACAAATAAACCAATCTCCCAAGGCTTACCCTAGGTTGGTTAGGTCCTAAGTCTGAGACAATGAAGATCTAATGAAAGGACCTTCTGGATATTGATATGGGTTGATTAAGTCCCATTATCGATTAAAAATTGAATGAGATATAGTTATGGTTACCTACTCAAAATGTTCACCTAAGGTACAAGTACCCTTGAGAAGATGGACACCCTCCAAAGGAGCCAAAATTGTGATTAGGCATCTACCTCAAGTACTGTGAGAAATTCCCACTCATAGTCACATGTGTGAAATCCTAGGAAAATCCACTAAGGTTACCAATTCACAATCGGTGACCAAGTGAAACAACCATGGGTCGAGATCTCATGTATGGATAGGGAAACAAATCCTGTAGCTTCCAAAAGTGTTGTCACCTAGAGGGATTAACACTTTAGAAAACCCTGTACATGTAGTAATACAATAGACTCTAGAGAAAGTGAAGGAGGGGATATCACATCCACTTACTCTAATGTGGCCTCATTATTAACACTTGTGTTATAGGTTCTTTCCCAAAAAATTATCCTTGCTAATACTAGGTTTCACATTCTTTAATCAACTCTAGTTTCAATTTTTTTGGCCTTGGAGAATTTACTCGCTAACCTTATTCCAAGGCACAATATCCTAGACTATTGTTGATTTTTCTAGAAATAAAAGAGTCTAGTTGATTTTAGTTAAGTGTTTGCTTCAAATGGGTATTAATTACTCAAAGGTCAAGAAAATACAACTGATCGGGTTTTGAAGACTCTAACATAAATAACTTGTTAGAACACTAGCATCCAATTTTGCACTATCTCTTCAATGAATACAGTTAAAGCATGAAAAAATTGAAACATAAAAATGATGTAATATGAAAACTTCCAAATGAAAAATTCCCTTTCCTTGAAAATACTTGTAAAAATCAAACCCTACTTAACAAACAAGAGAAAGAAAATGTAGCTGAAAAAACCAACCTCAAGCATGAAAACAACAAGAAAAAGAAAAAGAGCTAGCATTGTTTTCTTTTTTATGATGATGAAAGATAAATGCAATCAAGAAATCACTTTTTCAACTTCAAAGATACTTCACACAGGTACTAGAAGGAAGAAAAAAAAATATGTTGCAACCAAGTATGAGAGGAAGGGAAGGAAATGAGAAAAACCAAAACCTATATTGCACTCGTGCCTTCTGTGAAGGAAACAAGTGAGTAGTCATTCTTATCTCGAAGGAACCATGTGAGTGCTCACTCTAACTATCCTCGTTCCTATTCAAGACTACATACCTACACACAAGGAAATAACAAACCTTCCTTGAGTTATTAGTAGAAATGAAAATGAACATAAAATAACTACTTTAACTAATTTCATTAGATAAATTAGTTCCTCAACTAAATACTGAAAGGGATATCAATTTTGATAAAAACAACTCAAAATTTAGAGGAGAGAAAGAAGAGATATATTCGTTTTGTTATCAATAATAGCAGTAGAAATAAATGTACCAATTTTTTTTGCCAGCACTGTTTGTAACCACCATCTAGATTCCTCTAATCCCATACCACTTGGGACTACAACACCTCCAATTTTCTTATTCTTGCAAGTATGAGGAATATCAAGGGATCTTAGGCATCAATGATATGAATGGGAAATGAACTACAAGAAACATGGGTTTATAGGGAAATGAATGTCATAAAAACCTTGGGAATATAATGGCTTTGATGCTTTGGGCTAGATGATTACTCTAGTATTAGTGCCCTAATGTACACCCTATAGTGTCAGAAGGAACATAATAGAATATGAAATATGAAACACAGCCTTCGACTCAATATTCAATCAATTTTTGAATGGTGTCGCTAGTCATACATGGAAAGCAAGCGACATGTTGCTAGTCATCTATAGTGCAACCCGCGACTAGTCACTAGTCATCTATAGTGCAACCCATGAAACCCTTAATAGCCTTCTAGATTTGTGGAGTTTAGAAGACAAAAATGAGGGATGAGTTGGTTCTTCATGGCATGATCCTTGGAAATCACATTGTTCGAGTGTCCATTGGTTTCTAGAATATCTAGAAGCTCCCACAAGACTCTCCCAAAAGTCTATATAAAGAAGGAAAATCTTGAGCATGGGGAGGAAGAATCATTTATAGATATATGCTGGAAAAATTCATAGGTCCTTCTCCATCTACATCAGTTGCAATCAAGTTTCCTATCTTATTTGAAGAATATGGGGAGGGAAAAGGAGCAAGGAGCAAGGAGGAGTGCATCTACACCTTGAGGTAAATGATATTGATGTACTTCTTTCAGTTCAAATAATAGATCATTGGTTTTTCCTTATGAATATTTTTCTTTCAATCATGAATGTTCAAATATGGTTTATTCCTTCATAGATCAAGTTATATTGAAGCTAGATCTAGGATTATAATGCTAAGAAAAGAAGTAGGAAGACATGGTTTGTGACCAAGTGAAACAACCATGGGTCGGGATCTCATGTATCGATCGGGAAACAAATCATGTAGCTTCCAAAATTTTTGTCACCTAGAGGGATTAACACTTTAGAAAACCCTGTACATGTAGTAATACAATAGACTCTAGAGCAAGTGAAGGAGGGGATATCACCTCCACTTACTCTAATGTGGCCTCATGATTAACACTTGTGTTATAAGTTCTTTCCCAAAATTTGATCCTTCCTAATACTAGGTTTCACATTCTTTAATCAACTCTAGTTTCAATTTTTGTGGCCTTGGAGAATTTACTCGCTACCCTTATTCCAAGGCACAATATCCTAGACTATTGTTGATTTTTCTAGAAGGAAAAGATGTTAAGCCCTAATGTTGGCCCATTACCCCTTAATTGGGGCATATTAGATTAGTAATGCTATTTTATTTATGTCGGATTTAGGCCATTAGTTGTAATTTATATTAGTAATGTTA
>JZKD02S2369673.1:522115-538788 GCA_000966675.3 Picea glauca
ATTTAAGTGGGGTAAAAGGAGGTTGCCCCCTCGAAGAGACTTATTATCTGATATTATCTCTTTTTCAAGGCGTTGAGTACTTTTCTAGAGGTTTTTGTATGCTATATTGATGTTTTTTTTTTAACAAAAGAGTCTAGTTGATTTTATTTAAGTGTTTTCTTCAAATGGTTATTAATTACTCAAAGAACATGAAAATACAACTGATGGGGTTTTGAAGACTCTAACATAAATAACTTGTAAGAACACTAGCATCCATTTTTGCACTATCTCTTCAATGAATACAGTTAAAGCATGAAAAAAATGAAACATAAAAATGATGTAATATGAAAAATTCCAAATGAAAAATTCCCTTTTCTTGAAAATACTTATAAATATCAAACCATACTTAACAAACAAGAGAAAGAAAATGCAGTTGAAAAAACCAACCTCAAACATGAAAACAACAAGAAAAAGAAAAAGACCTAGAATTGTTTTCTTTTTTATGATGATGAAAGATAGATGCAATCAAGAAATAAATTTTTCAACTTCAAAGATACTTCACACAAGTACTAGAAGGAAGGAAAACAAATATGTTTCAACCAAGTAGGAGAGGAAGGGAATGAAATGAGAAAAAACAAAACCTATATTGCACTCATTCCTTCTGTGAAGGAAACAAGTGAGTAGTCACTCCTATCCTGAAGGAACCATGTGAGTGCTCACTCTAACTATCCTCGTTCCTATTCAAGACTACATACCTACACACAAAGAAATAAAAAACCTTCCTCGAGCTATTAGTAGAAATGAAAATGAACATAAAATGACTACTTTAACTAATTTCATTAGATAAATTAGTTCCTCAACTAAATACTGAAAGGGATATCAATTTTGATAAAAACAACTCAAAATTTAGAGGAGAGAAAGAAGAGATATCTTCGTTTTATTATCAATAATATCAAGAGAAATAAATGTACCAAATCCTTTTGCCGACACTGTTTGTAACCACCATCTAGATTCCTCTAATCCCAAACCACTTGGGACTGCAACACCTCTAATTTTCTTCTTCTTGCAAGTATGAGGAATATCAAGGGATCTTAGGCATCAATCATATGAATGGGAAATGAACTACAAGAAACATGGTTTTATAGGGAAATGAATGTCATAAAAACTTTGGGAATATAATGGATTTGATGCTTTGGGCTAGATGATTACTCTGGTGTTAGTGCCCTAATTTACACCCTATAGTGTCAGAAGGAACATAATAGAATATTAAAGTTGAAACACAGCCTTCGACTCAATATTCAATCAATTTTTGAAGGGTGTCACTAGTCATACATGGAAAGCAAGTGACATGTTGCTAGTCATCTATAGTGCAACCTGCGACTAGTCACTAGTCATTTATAGTTCAACCCATGAAACCTTTCATAGCCTTCTATGTTTGTGGAGTTTAGAAGACAAAAATTAGGGATGAGTTGGTTCTTCATGGCATGATCCTTGGAACTCACATTGTTCGAGTGTCCATTGGTTTCTAGAATATCTAGAAGATCCCACAAGCCTCTCCCAAGAGTCTATATAAATAAGGAAAATCTTGAGCATGGGGAGGAAGAATCATTTATAGATATATGATGGAAAAATTCATAGGTCCTTCTCCATCTACATCAGTTGCAATCAAATTTCCTTTCTTATTTGAAGAATATGGGGAGGAAAAAGGAGCAAGGGGCAAGGAGGAGTGCATCTACACCTTGAGGTAAATGATATTGATGTACTTCTTTCAATTCAAATAATAGATCATTGGTTTTCCCCTATGAATATTTGTATTTCATTCATGAATGTTCAGATATGGTTTATTCCTTCATAGATCAAGTTATATTGAAGCTATATCTAGGATTCTAATGCTAAGAAAAGAAGTAGGAAGACTTGGTTTTTCACTTGTGTACAGGAAGCAGGTTGTAGGAGCTAGTGTAGGAACTTCAGGACTACATCAGCCAGGATACGCAAGGATGAACTTCAAGAAAAGGTATTTTATTATACCATTGTTTGGTTTAATTATGAATTAAATTTAATATTTCTAGGGGAAACCATTAGAAGTCTATCCCACTTTCTATCTAGAATCAATAGGAAGATCCTAGGGAGATCTTGTTAGTCAATTGGTGAGTTTTTTTCCATAATAGAACTAACAACCATACTGGGGAAGAATATTTGATTCTTCTCTATTTTAGTTTCCCTTTCCTATTCACCTTTGTTCTCTATTTTTGAGTCACTCATTTTCTTCCCTAGCACTCCCTCAAATCTGGCCAATCCGAGTCAAATCTGAGTTAGGTATTTTTGTTTTCCCAAAATTTTGTAGTGTGTCACTAGTTGCAGTACTAATGACCAATGACACCCTGCAGAGGGTCTCATGTTGCAGGCTCTATGACCCACAATACCCCTGTAGGATTTAAAAAATGAAAATTTTTCATATTTCTTTGTTTAGATCTATATGTGTCTAATCTTAGGGATATGTAATTGGTATGTGGTTCTAGATCCTCTCTCTATTGGAGCCTCTTGATTTTTTCTTTTGTTTCCAATTAGTTTTTAGGTATTGAGTGTTCCTCTAATTCTATTTTGTAAGTGTGAAGTGGATTTGAATTTTTTTTTGAGGTGATTTCACTTCATCTTACTCAGTTCTATCCTGGGTTTTCATTGTCCCACATTCCTCTCCACTGTCACGGTTTCCCCATTGACAAATCGTGACAGGGAAAAAATTCACAATTTTCATGTGTCATCGGTGTTGTCACTATTTGTACATTGACAACTCATGATCATGTATCTATTCAAGTGAAGGAAACCTGTGACACCCCTTATAGGGTCCACACAAAAAAGTCTTGTAGGGTGAAAAATAACTCGTTTTTTCGTGAAATTGTTTTTGGGGTTTTTCCTGTGAATCCTAGGGTGCCTATTCTTGGGAAAGAGAACCTTTAGAAATTAGTTTTGTTAGGAATTTTTCATTATTATTTGCATGGTATTAAAAAAGGAAAATAAAAATTGCATTTTGTGATCATCCCTTTTGGAGCATTTGAGGACCTCTTTTTAGAATTGCATAGGAGTGTTGCCTGTGAATTATTGGGTCTAAAATTGTCTTTTGGAGTGATTGATGGTCCCATTTGGTTTGATTGATTTCTATCTTATTAAAAAAAACAAGTAAAAACATTTTCATGCACAGATTTTGAGCATTGAAGACAAAGTGCATTGTAGTGTTTGGTTTAGAGATCTCATTTTGGTTGTGATTTACCATGCATGGTTTCTTGGTAATTGTAAGGTTACATTGTCAAACTTGCAGAGAAAAGGGTCTCTTTACCTCCCATAGCTAGAATTCATTGAATCAAACATTTACATTAGCATTATTTCATTTCTTTGTTTGGGTCAAGAGTCATAACATCACTAAAGTTTCATTCATTTTCCCTTTTACATAAACAACAACCATAAGAAAAGATTGTGTAATCTAAAAATAAATAGACTCTTATATTTGCTAGTGAACCAACATTATATAAGCTTAGGGATTTGGAATAGGATTGGAGAGTGGACTCTCCAAGCCCACCAAAACAAAACCTAGAAGTCAATAAAGAGAGTAAAATCCATTTTTGCAACCCGTGTGTTGGGAATCTCCTCTAATACATGAGTCAAGCATGAGGTCACATCGTAGAAAGTAGGTTGATTACCCCTTTCTTCTTTTTTTGGTGTTTGTGTTATCACTTCAATTACTATGTATACGTAGGTTTGATTAGAGACATGCTTCTATGTGAGGTAACAACTTCAAGGATTTTGGCTTAGTTACCCTTCCCTTAAGTGTGGTCGGACCTACTTGTTCTCTCGGTCATTGATTGTGAGGTGGTAGCATTAGTGACCATTCCTAAGTAGCTACATAGGTTACTGGATGTGGACATGCATGTAGTACCTAGGGAGGATGTTCATTCAAGGTCTTAGTTCCCCTGAAGGGTGCCTGCCTTAATAAGGGGTACTTTCATCGGTCAAGGCTATTTCACATAGTTCATCATAACTACTCCTCATACCTTTGCTATCCAATCTTGTGGTGAATTCATATCCCCTAGAGGGTTAGTTTCTAGAAGGTCCCCTGAGCCATTGTTTTACTTTCTATTGTCTTAGATTTGTTTAGAGATGTGCTCTTTTTTTCTGAGTCTACATTGGCCTTAGGTTGAATTGTGTTTTTATTTGAACATATTATTTTCATCGTGGTTGAATCACTGCATCATTCTCGTCGATTATGAGGACTAGATCCAATAACGGACGTACAAGTACCTCTCAAGCGATGTGATATAGGTGAACGCAAATTAGAAGAGTCCCATATTTAGTTTGAGGAGACTGGTTTGGCTTAAGTGGAAGTGGCCAAAAAATTCCACCACCTAATTTTAACCCTCCTTTGACTAATATAGACGTAGACGCAATTGTACTTGTCCAAGTAAGGGAAAATTTTAGTGAACCTTTTTCATTTTTCATCGATCCTCACACCATGTCAAGCCCAAGTTTTTTTCTAATATGGATGATCCATCAAGTCCATCTATGTTTGGGACTGAGGCCATCCTAGTGATGTCCATTCTGCCATCCTTGAGTACCATTGGACCTACACCATATATGCATGTTTCTACAAGTCCCTCTATTTGGGGAATATCGGTCATGTCCTCTTTTTTGACCATCAATATACCTATCATTCCCATTCAAATCCCATCGGTTAAAATTCCCACACCTAGATCTCCTTCCAATGGAGGGGTGAGACTTGGTTTTTGTTGAAATACCCTAACTCCAACACCTAGGTATCTTGTTATCTAGTGATTTCCTTACTGCAAATCAGATTAGTAGCTCACAAAACAAAAATACACTACTAAAATATTCAACTCAATAAATATAGAAAAAGAAAATTTGGAAACCAAATCATGCAAACATAAACAACAATCTTTTTGGGTAGATACCCTTGGAAAAACCAGTGTTGAGAATGCTTTTAGTATGCTAAAATCAAGGCTCACATAACAGGGATAATGCCCCACTAAGAGAAATATAATTGCAAACAAAACTGACAAATTTTGATCTGTTGTACAATCCATATCTGCGTGTTTTTCAATATGTACATGCATGTCCTTAAGTGCACATCGTGTATATTCTCCCATCTCCACTAGTGCCCGTGTACACATATGGAAATCCTGTACGACAAGCTTCATATGGTGCAACACTTTCATGTGGATTCTCTCTGTTGAAACCCATTTGTGTCAGCCTCTATTCTCTCTTATCTTTGATCTAATCTATAGATGGAATTCCTTCTCCACCTATCCAATATCTCCTTGAATCAAAGTCCTTCATGATCCAACCCTCTCTATGTTGACTCTCTCAACACAAGTTTCAAGTGTCTTCCTCTTTCAACCTATCCTTGTTGTTATAATATTGAGTTATAATATAACCCTAATATCCAAAGTGATTAACGATTGAGATTACTTCTCACCTCACTTGAGATTAATGGATAAGATTTCATTCTAATTACTTTTATAATTTTTCGTAAATAACTCAATTAATTAAATAATTAATTCATAAAATCAATTTACTTTAATGATTCCTTTAATTAAAGTAAATTCAAGAGTAGAAATATTTGGATGACTTATGCATGCTAGATACCAAGCCTGTGTAGAAATACTTGTCCAATGTTGCATGCATCAACACTCCCTCTTAGAGAGAAAGGTATTCAACACCACTTCAATTATGTCTCTGAAGAACAAAAACTTCCCTTTCTCCAATGGTTTGGTCAGAATATCTACAACCTTCTCATCCGTGGAAATATAATGAATCTTCATTGCTCCCTTGAGGATCCTATCTCTAATGAAGTTGTATATGATCTCAATATGTTTGGACCTATCATGGAATACTAGATTATTTAAGAGTTTGATACAACTCTAATTATCTCAATATATCACGATAGGCTCCAAATCCCAATCAAATAAACCTGTAAGAAATTTGTGAAGCCAAATGGATTCAAAACTATCCATACTCGCTTCCATATACTCTTCCTCTATCGATCTAAGTGCTACAAAAATTTTCTTCCTACTAAACCATGTAATCACTATTGATCCCAAGATGAAGCAACACCCTGAGGTTCTCTTTTTGTCTAATGCACTCCCTGCCCAATCTGAGTCTATATATTCCTGCAACTCCACTCCATCTCCTCTAAGATACCTCAATCCATACTCCATTGTAACTATTAAGTATTTGAGAAGATGTTTCATTGCAATCCAATCCACCTACCTCGGCTCCATCACGAATAGACTCAAGGTTTTCACATTAAAACAAATATCTAGCTCGGTGTTGACCAAATACAACAAGGACCTTTCCCATGTATTTTGGGATCTACCAACTCTGAAGTTTCAAGTGATCACCTTCTTCAGATCGGTTACCATAGGTGTAGTCATATTTTTGCAGTCTTCCATCATGAATCTCCTCAAGATATCTACTACATACACCCCCTGTCCAAGGAATATCTCTCTCGATACCTACCATACCTCTAATCTTAAGAAATAATGCATCAAGACAATTTCATTCATCTCAAATCACTAGATAAATTCTCTTTGCACCCTGCAATAAGCTCCTCTACACCTATGAAAATAAATCATCAACGTACATAACCAAGATGAGTGGATATTCCCCAAAAAGTATGAAGTACAAGTTAGGATCCACCTCACTCTTGGTAAATCCCTTACTCTGTAGGTATCCTTCAATCCTAAAATACCATGCCCTAGGTTATTATTTGAGTCTTCACGTGGATTTCTTAAGCCTACACACATGAGAATCCCTCCCATGTACCTCAAAGCCCTTAGGTTTGTCTATGTATACTTCCTCCTCAATGATACCATTGAGTAAAGTTGTTTTCACATCCATATGATGTATCCTCCACCTCATAAATAAAATAATAGAAATAATAGCTGGAATAGAAGAATACCTGGCGATTGGAGAAAATGTCTCCTCGTAGTCCACTCCCTCTTTCTGGGAGAACCCTCTTTCCACAAACCTCACCTTGAAATTATTTATTCTACCATATGCAACATTCTTGATCTTACAGAGCCACCTGGAACTACAATTGACTTCCCCTTTGGTCTTGGTACTATGTCCCAAACATTATTCCTCATAATAAAGGTGTACTCCTCTACCATGGAATCCTACCATACCTACTAATCTACTTATTCCTAAAAATTGAAAGGATTAAAATCAATGATGTTACTCATAAGTTCCATACAGTTTGGAAAATTCTTCAGAGACCAACACTCTCTAACTGTAGTCCTAGGAGCCTCACCAACATCCTTCAATGTCTACAATATCTACCTGGGTCTCCTAACAATACTAGAAGGGGATAAATCCTCCTCCCCACTTGAAGTCTAAACTGTTGACTGGTAATCATCCTTCGGAGCCTGCTTCTCCTTATCCTCTATCACTGTTGATTACTATTGACATCTCCTAGATTCCAAGTTATTCTCAAACTTAAAATCTCTTCTCACAACTATCTTCCTCTCCACTGGAATGAAGATCTTGTAATCCTTTCAGATCCCATTGTATCCCACAAGTATACCCTTGTATCTTGAAGGATTCATATTTGTATTTTCTCCACATGCAGATGGATGTAGACTGGACAACCAAAGATCCTCAAATGACCAATCTTTGGAGTCACTCCCGAAAATTCCTCCTACGAAGTCTTGTCCCCCAATATCTTGTGAGGACTCTCATTTTGCATATATATTGTCGTGTTACACATCTTTTCCCAAAGAAACCTAGGAACCTCTTGGTCATGTTTCATAGGCTTGGAAAAACTGATTATGGATCGAATATTTCTCTGTACAACCCCATTTTGTTGAGGGTTGTATGAAATTGTGAGCTCCCTCTTGATCCTTTCCCCATTGAAAAAATCCTTGAATTCATTGTAGGTATACTCTCCCCCATTATATGACATCAAGACCTTGATATTTTTAACTATATGGTTCTCTACCTGAGCTTTAAACTCATGAAATCGACTAAAGACCTCATCCTTGGTCTTCATAAAGAAGATCCATGTTTTCCTGGAAAATTCATAAATAAACGCCACATAGTATGAAAATCCTTTTAATGATGCTACTAACATCGGACCACTCACATCTGAATGGATAATATCCAATATCCCCTTGGACCTACTCTTTCTACTTGGAAAAGAAGACTTGGTATTCTTGCCAAATGCCCACCCTCTACACACTCCCTAATGCTCAATACTTAACTCTAGAAGAACTGTAACAATCCCCCTCAGAATAAACAAATACCTGTAGTGTAGGTGTTCCAACCTCCTATGCCATAAATCACATAGGTTGTCATTGTCGTGTACCAAATCTTGAACATGGTTTCCCTACAACCTATATAAAGTTCCCTCTCTAACCCCAACGACCACTGCATTTTCTGGATAGACTTATCTAGATGTATGAGTACCTTCACTCTCTGAAAAAATAATGAAAAAAACCCTGTCCTCCATAGTTGAGATCGAGAGAAAATTATTCTTCAGTCCTAGTACGTAAAGCACATACTAGGAATTTAACGAACCTCCTTACTCAATCTGAAACATAACTATTCCATCTCCATTCCGTCCATACTTGGCATCATCACCAAGTTTCACATGAAGATCTGATTCCCTCTCCATCAAACAACTAAATATATCCCATACTTCTGTCATATGAAAAGATGCACCATTGTCCAAGAACCAAGCACTTATTGCAGTTGTGTTGGTATAAAGGCAAGAAACCAATGAGTAATCCTTCTCAATGTTTGATTCAAACTCATCAAGTTGTTTCTCTACTGACTTTGATGTATACATATTTCATTTACCCTTCTTATTCCATGGACATCGAGATGCATAATTTCCATTCTTATGACATGAGAAGAACTTGATTCTACTCAAGTCCTTCTTCTTCCCTAACTATGATGATCCTACATCATTGTTACCCTTCTTGCTAGAACATTTTCCTTTTCCCTTCCTTGTCTTACTAACAAGAGCTAAGTTCTCATCACTAATTCCATGCTTGTTAATTTTGGACTCCTCTTGAGTCTCTTATTAGATGAAATCATCCCAAAGTCTATTCTAAACTAGGATATTTTCCAAAGCACAAAATCCTTTGAGAAATGGTTCCCAAGACCTTGGAAGACCATTCAATTCCACATTCACGAGCTATATGTCTTTTGTTTCCTCCCCTATGGTTGTAAGTTGATCACGTACCTAATTGATCCTCATAATATAGCTGGTAACATTGTCATATCTATACTTCTATATCAATCTGAGTTTATTTATTAAGACCATCTTCATATTCATGTTCTTGCTCTAGAATTAACTTACCAAGGCATCATACATCTCTTAGGTTGTCTTCTTCTCGAATAAGTGAGGAATTAAATGATCCTTCACTGAATCCAAGAGGACCCTCTCTTCTTTGATATCTTTCTTATTGTGATCTTCCAAAGCTGTCGGTGGAAAAATGACTTTATCCACTAACTCCCAAAGGTCATACTCATTCAATGCCAAAGTTACTCTTGTTTTCCAAGATAGGAAGTTGGATGCTCCATTTGTTGTGTATGTGTTATATTCTTTGCATGGTTAGAAATGGTGTATACATTGCATCGAGGATGTAAAAACGTGTATTTACTCCTTTCATGGGGGGTCATAGAGGGCTGGGGGCCCCCGAAAAAAAAAATTGGAGGTTTTTTTTGCGTCCATTTTTGGGTGGTTTTTCGGCACATGGTTTTAGCCGATGGTTTTCTATTTCCTGTTAAGGAATTAGGGTTGTTTACTAATATAGGTTATTGTATTATGGTTTTGGATGCTATGGTATCCTATATGTATATTTTATTGCAACAATGTATGTGGTGAATGAATATAGAATATGTTGGTTTTCCCGGTTTGGGTTTCCAGAGGAAAAATCTTTGTGTAATGGGTGTATTTTCCATTGTATCTTTTATGTTCTTTTATTGAAAATATGTTTGTAGTAAATAATTGTACAAGGTTAAAATCTAATCCATCTAATATTTATTCAACTCTCAATGGTGTTGATGTCATCCCTAATACTTAGTTAACTTCCCTGCAAAATAACTTTTGCTAGAAGCTGCCCTTACATTGACCTGTAAACACCTGTATGCACTTGTCACAATGGAACCCCTGTGTATGTACATTGATGCACGATATTTTATTTGATGACTATAACATGAATTAAATTAAATATCATAAACAAATTTGTATGTGCAGCATATAAGAAGAAAGCATACACAAGATAAATAACAAGAAGAACAAATGCATAAGACTTGATAACAGAGTTCGTCCCAACAATGGACTATGTCTCTGGGCCCACTTCTAAGTAGAGATGAACCGTATTTTATGAGAAGAATGAAATGAATACATATTATTAATAGGTAATTAACACAAAATAACAGAGATACAGTAAAACTGGTTTTCTATTCAATAAAGAAATAAGTTGAACCTGTAAAATGCAGCAAAAACAAGCTTACTAGAATGGTGGCGTCTTATCTCTGAGAAGAGATGTGATGGTTGCGCTCATTCACAAGAACATGATTACAATGAGGATATGAAGGCCTTTTTAGAATAAACATAAATTAAAAAAACCCTAGACATCCAAAAACCTAACCCTAGGAGATGAAGCGTCAAAAGTCATGTGGGCCCCGTTTGGGTAAGTTAGTGCATTAACTTCCCGGGGTCGTAAATTTTTCATACGATCTTCGTTTCAGGCATATGATAGCCCATTGGAAATTTATCATCAAGGATATTCATTTTGGATTCTCAATAATTCCTTTGTCTATCATTGAGGAGCTCGATCCCAAAAAACCTTCATTTAGGCCCTCAAAATGGCCCCAGAAGTTAAAACTGCTAAGACTAGTAAATTGCCAGAAAACTATTTTGAGCCAGTTGCAAAAGGTGGGTGGCCACTGATATCCACCTGTATCAATCCTCCCTCCTTAGGAAGCAATGGTGTCCATTGTGTTGAGGTCCCCCATTAGATGAGAAAATTGTTGTTGAAATTGGCCTCGGGTGAGCCACTTACCTTGGTGTAGGAGCTGCCCTGCTTTGATGACTCGATAAAGATAAATCCTTTGTTGTCGAGTGCCCTTGATCTGTGTGTCCACAATATTATCATTGGATTCCTTTTGTATGTATTCTAGGTTGAGCTTTGTTGGTGTTAGTTGTTCTTCTACTTCTGAGGTGTCCAATAATGGTGGGAAATAAGGGCGAAGGAGATCCACATTGAACATTGGGTGCAGGCCAAGGAAAGGAGGAATGTTGAGCTGAAAATCGTTATCCCCCACGGCCTTGGTGATGGTGTAAGTCCCATAACAGATTGGGAGAAGCTTCCAATGGGGCCCTGTAAGGCGTTCTTTCTGCAAGTACAACCAAACTTTGTCTCCCACCTGAAACTTATGTGGCACCTGGTGTTGATCATGGTGTTGTTTGTACTTGTCATTGGACTTCTCTAGGATGTCCTGAACCTGTTGGAAGATGTGCTAGATCCACTCAATAAATAAGGTGGCTTTGTCAACTTCATTTGGAGCAAGATATGAGTCGGTCGAGGTGACCTCAAGAGGAAATGTAACATCTATGGGACCCAATGGTTGGAATCCCAACCCCACCTTAAAGGGGCTATGGTCAGTTGAGCTATGTTGGGATCAGTTGTAGCTATGCTGGACATAGGGAAGGCTCTCATCCCATGTGCGAGGGTTCTATGAATTATACATGCAAAGGATATGCACAATCATTCGATTTACAACCTTGCTTTGGCCATCTGTCTAAGGGTGGAAGAACGTGGATTTGGTGAGCTTGGTGTCCAGCAGTGACCAGAGGCTTGACCAGAATGTGTTGAGAAATAGAATATCCCAATATGAGACAATCATTTGTGGGATTCCAAAATGTACCCAGACTCGTTCAAAGAAGATCTTGGTAGTGGCCTCTGTTGTGATTTTCTTCTTGCAGGCAACCAAAATTGTCATCTTGGAAAAGTGATCAACAACCACAAAAGCACAGTCATTTCCCCACTTGGTGGATGGGAGGTACGACATTTAGTCCATTGAGATGGATTCCCATGGCCTGTCAGGAGTAGGAAGAGGGGTGTACATTCCCTCTTTCTTAGTGGTCAGTTTGTCAATCGCACAGGTAGTGTAGGACCTGATATACTTCCTGACCTCTTGTCGAAGTTTCAACCAGTAGAATTTTTTTTGTAGCATCGCCACTATGTTTTTGAAGCTGAAGTGTCCTGCCACCCAACTGTAGTGGGCTTTCCAGATCAGCTTCACTCACTCTCTTGATGGAACATAGATATGGCCCAGATGAATTAAGAACCCATCCTAAATATGGAAATTATCAACAACTGAATTTGCCCCCAACATTTGGTAGGTGGTGGCGAAGTCTAGGTCTGTATCATAGAGTTGGGGCCATCCAAAGGTCTCATGGACACAAGAGTCTAGCACCGTGGTGAGTTTCACGACTGGCGTTCTGCTGAGGAAATCAACGACATGATTGGTGCTTCATATTTTATACTTGATGTTGAGGTGTAATTGTTGCAAGTATGTGGACCACTTTTGATGGCAGTCATTCTGTAATTTTCCTTTTGTCTGCATGAAATGAAGTTCCTTATGATAAGTGTGGATGATTTTCTCCTTACCAAGAATGTAGTGTCTCCACTAGCAACAGGCTTGCACAATGGAGTACATTTCTTTGTTGTAAGTAGGGTACTTATGGATAACATCTGATAATGTCTCACTATGATAGGCCACAAGGTGGCCGTGATGAGTGAGAACGGCACCCACAACACAGTCTATAGCATTTGTTTTGATCTCAAAGGGATGCTGTAGGTATGGGAATGAAAGTACTAGGGCTGAGCGCAAGCACTGCTTCAGATCATTGAATGCTTGTTGTTGGGACCGAACCTATGAAAATTTCTCCTTACCACCACCCCCGGTTATTTGGCTGAAGACCCTTGCAATATGGGAGAATCCCAAAACAAACCTGCAGTAGAAATTGGCAAGACCCAAGAGGCTCCGAAGCTCAGTGAGTTTGGTTGGGGCTGGCTAGTCATAGATGACTTGGATCTTGGTTGGATCCACATGTACACCACGCTGATCAATGATGTAGCCCAGGTAATGGACCCTGTCCATGCCGAAGGAGCATTTTTCCAAGTTGGCATATATCTTGTTCTATCGTAGGGTATGCAAAAACTGTTGAATATGCCGCAAGTGTTTGACCCAAGTCTTGTTGTAAATGAGAATGTCATCCAGATACACCATTAAAAAATTATTGGTGAATGGTCACAGGATATCATCCATCAACCTCATGAAAGTGGCTGGCTCTTTTGTCAAACCAAAGGGCATGACCAACCATTCAAAAAGGCTTTCCTTTGACTTGAAGGCGGTCTTCCATACATCTATTTATTCTATCGAGACCTGGTGGTAGCCAGACTTCAGATGAATCTTACTGAAGTATTTGGCCCCCATGAGTTGATAAAGTAGGTCGTTGATTTGGGGAATTGGGTATTGGTTTCTAACTATGATTTTATTCAAAGTCCAATAATCAATGCAGAGTCTCCAGGTTCCATCTTTCTTCTGTACCAGCATGATTGGGCTCCCGCAAGGTGATGAGATGGGATGGATGTGCCCCTTGTGGAGAAGTTCTTGGATATGTCGCTTGATCTCCTCATTCTCTAACATAGAGCGAAAATAGACTATCCCATTGGGCAGCGGTATGCTAGGGGTCAAATCGATGGGGTGCTTAACCTGCCAGTGAAGAGGTACCCCGGTAAGTGAGGAGAAGATATCTGAGTATTCTTCCACAATCTTATCTACTTGCTTCTACTGTGTGGAGAGGTCGGTCGCAGAGACCCTCGATGTGGCTTTGATCTTTCTCTTATTCTGAGAGTGAATCACAAAGAAGACAAACTTCCCTGTATAAGAGATGAACTTCATGCATTGCTTAGCAGAGATCAAGGAAATAGCACTAGGTGGGACTTCCTCGGGTATCCTGTACAATTTCCTGTTCAAATTAATAATAACACTATGAAGCCTAGAGTCGTATACAAAATGACATTTCCATAAATAAGGTTCTCCCAAAATAACATCACAAACTTCGAGAGGTGCAACATCACACAATACCTTGTCTTTGAAGGGCTTTATGTCATACGACAGTCGACACTGTTGGATGACGCGAAGATCGCTTCCTCGACATAGCCATTCAATTATGTAGGGTTGTGGGTGCGGTGTTGTCAACAGGGTCAACCGCTTGATGAACTCTGTTTATATGAGGTTCTTCTGGCTATATCTATCAATTATGAAGTGTAACAGGGTGCCTTTTACCCACATCTATGAATGGAAGAGGCTCTCTCCTTCGTCTGGCTCGTCTGGTTCACCAGGATGGAGCTTGGTGGTAGCAATGGTGGCACTGGGTTCCATGTTAATGATATGTCTTCCCCTTTCTAGTTCTAGCTCAGATTTAGAACCCATGTCTGA
Organism: Picea glauca; assembly: GCA_000966675.3. Classification (NCBI taxonomy): domain Eukaryota; kingdom Viridiplantae; phylum Streptophyta; class Pinopsida; order Pinales; family Pinaceae; genus Picea; species Picea glauca. Next base: position 536,627 of record JZKD02S2369673.1, read on the forward strand.
TTCAGAGGATTTCACTTCAGACACCGGCGGCTGCTTTGAGCGGTAGTCAACAATGTTATGCCAAGGGCTCTTATGGAAGTCGCACCACTTCCCGGTATCTTTCTTTGTCTTTCTGGTGTCCTTGTTTGCTTCCGGCTTGGATTGGTTGTCCTAATACTGTCCATATTTTCTCTATCCTTTGTTCGGTGGATTGGGGCCACCCTTTCCTGGATTTTGTTGTGAGGGGTTCTTAGCCCCAAATTGTCGTGTCTTTTGTTTGAGCTTCTGCTCGATTTTGATGGCATATTCGTAGGCCACGCCCAAGGATGAGATGTATAGAAATTCCATTTTAGTCTAGATGTATCTATGCAGAGAACCATGATACTTGAGCACCAGATGTCACTCCAAATATTTGATACCCATATTGGTGCGCAAGGTATGGAAGATATTTGTGAAATATGGCACTGCTTGGTCTCTTTCTTGCCGCAGTGTGGTCCATTTGGTATACAAGTCGTCATAACTTCTGACAGGGTAGTATTGTTCCTTAATAGCATCCCTGAAGTATTCCCAAGTGGTTGCGACTGTAAATAATGAGGGTTCCTCTATTTCCTTTTGCTCACAAAAGGTTTCCCACCAATCTTTGACATGGGGAATGACTTTGAGGAGCGCAAAAGTAATCTTTTCTCTATTCGAAAAGTTATGGACAGAAAAATACCCTTCTAGTAGATTCAACCACTTTCTACAGCATCTGCGTCTATATGACCTTCAAATATAGGAATATCGAATTTTATTTGTACCTTGAAGGGGGTGGCACCTACACTCGAAGAAGATGTGTCGCTTTTTGGTAGCTACCGAAGGATTTGAGCGAAACTATCCATCATCTCATTCCTTTGTTGAGTGAGGGATTCCTCAATCAACAGTTTGAAAGGATCTCCTATCCCATAATATTTCTTTTTTCTTTCCATGAGAAGTCGCTTGGGCATGCGATAGCTTTTTTCCTCAAGAGAAACAAGCTCGAGACCCAACACTTTGTACTTCGACCACCTTGGGGACATGCATTAAGACGACAAGGAGTAGACTACTCTGATATGACTAATCTAGATTTTATGAGAGGAATGAAATGAATACAGATTATTAATAGGTACTTAACACAAAATAACAGAGATACAGTAAAACTAGTTTTCTATTCAATAAGGAAATAAGCTAAAACTGTAAAATGCAGCGGAAAACAAGCTTGTTGGAATGGTGGCGGCTTATCTCTGAGAAGAGATGTGACAGATGCACTCATTCACAAGAATATGATTACAATGAGGCTTTGAAGGAATTTTTACAATAAACAGGAATTCCAAAAACCCTATACATCCAAAAACCTAACCCTAGGAGATGAATTGCCAAAAGTCATGTGGGCCTCGTTTGGGTAAGTTAGTACACTAACTTCCCGTGGTCGTAACTTTTGCATACGATCTCTATTTTAGGCATATGATAGCCCGTTGGAAATATATTGTCGAGGACATTCATTTTGGGGGCTCAAATGTTCCTTAAGATATATTTAAGGATCTAGATCCTGAAAATCCTGAAAATCCTTCATTTAGGCCCTCAAAATGGCCCTGGAAGTTAAAACTGCTAAAAATAGTAAATTGCCAAAATTGCCAGAAAATTGTTTTGAGCCAGTTGGAAAAGGTGGGTGGCCACTAATATCCACCTGGATCAGGAGAGGCCTTTATATTATCTTAATAAAATTTGGCATAAAATACATGGCAATACCTCAAATATGTAATTCCCTAAAATTCCACTCCTCAAATCAAAATTCTGACTGCACTAATGGATTAGTGGCAAGAAATCATATAGAAATCACTGCCAATTTGTCAAATTATTTCGTTATCACCCCAAACCCCTCTTGGGCTCTCTTCCTAGAAAAATGTGCCACAATAGTCTGAATATCCTGCAACAAATGTGCCCTTGCATAAAAATTCTTTCTCGTACGTCTAGGCACACGGATTCCCCCCACTGGTAGAAAGTACGAGCTTAAATTAATATTTTGGGGTGGACTTACCAAGTCCCATCCGTGAGTTCGTTGGTAACAAAATTTAATGTTAGGAGGGAGGTACCAGGGTCAAACCCGTGGGCCTCCCCCTTTTGGGCTCTTGTTACAATGGTATATGGTTTTTTATAACCATTACACA